>JAQFXM010001582.1:0-30765 GCA_034693345.1 Entomobrya multifasciata | reverse complement strand
GCTGGAACGGGTGTAAAAACGGGTGCACCCGTTTAGTTTACATCTTCATTTTGCCCCCGTCGGATAATAAACCGTACTGACTTGAAAACATGTTACATTTGTAATTAAAAACGGGTGCACCCGCCGAGACGGGTGTAAAAAAACGGGTGCACCCGCCTAGACGGGTGTAAATAAAACGGGTGCACCCGTTAGAAAGTTGCGCCCGTTTTTTGCCGAGGTCTGCCTTACCTCTACCCATTATGCATGATTTTGTTTTTGCATGTAAAACCAAGTATTGTCAGTTCACCATTACTTGTGTTGCCGTTGTGGTGTTTCTACAATTTGGTAGATTTTAGAGAACACTTCACTACTCGATCGATTCTCAGTGAAACCTGTTATTACGTAGGTGAACTATACAATGCGTGAAGTGTCAGTTTCAACGAACGAATAAGAAATGTTTCAATTTCAGACTTTGAAGTGCAATCATTAATTCCAAAATGCACCTTTTTTATTGTATGCCATGCGGTCAATCGGACATGATAAAGTTGGTTGGACAAAAGCATTATGTGGTTTGTTAAGAGCATTCGCTGAGGGTCTTGAGAAGAAAGGTTGTCATTTTTGTCAAAACGTGTCAAACCTTTTGTACTTTTTGCAAATATTTACTTTAGTGTTGCTTCTGCTTGAGGTTTCAGTTTACCTCATTCCTTCCGCTGTAGAGGCATAAAAATTGGATGAGGAATAATCATATTTTCGATAAAATACACGATTCATAGTTTTGGGCACCATTAAAAATATTGCATCGAGTCATTGTCAATGTCAGATACTTTTACTGTTTAACTTTTTGATTGTTATGAACAAAATTATTTGACAAACTAAGTGGCTACATGTAATTTGAGTAAGCATATCATTTTACTTCTAAAACTTTATATGCCATAATGTGCCATCATTTTTAACCGTAAACAACCGTGGCGCTATGTTATGTTTGTAATCTGCTCTGAACCAAATCATTTGCAATTACTGACAAATATAATATTAGAGTCAAACACATGAGATTAAACCGAGGTCCCGAGTAGTAGGTAATTTTTCACAATTTTTGGTTTATAATTTCAAAGCAAATGCTTTTACCTCATTGGCCTCGTTACATCATTAACAAGGGCGTGGCCTTTTAAAATAGTAACTAGCTCTTTATATACAGCAAATTAGAAACAAAAAAGTTCGCAATAATTTTCATATAAGCGATCTCAAATATGAACGTATTTTTTTGTACATAAATACGTTGTCACTTTCACCTGATATCCTCAGTGTCAAAAGTAAACTTACAGTAAAAGGAACATTTTTATGAGCATGAAATGGGTTTTGGTCAAGCTTACTTGAATGTCCAACTATATTACCAAAAGTTTGTGGACACACCTTTTTATTTGGATCTTAAATCAAGGAAACTTGTTGCCAACCCCAAATTTTCCAAAAAATTCTCAAGACTTTATATGCCGTACTGGCATCTCACAATTATCGTCCTTCTTTTATCATTTTTATATTGTTTATATCACTGCCTTCATTTGTATCACAATTACAAAGTCACAAGAGTGTCACCACTTGTGGACGAGGTGCTCATCTACTGTACAGTCGTAACAATGGACTTTTGTGCCTTAGCAACAATGCATACCTACGAAAGAAATCCTACTTGGTTTACACAAATCGGGAATGAAATTTTATTTGCTTTAGGCAAACTAAAATATCTGGGCTGGCCCACTAAAAATCGGTTACCAGATATACAGGAAATCGCTGGGTACGTAATGGCAGGCGGTTTACTAATTGCTCCATTAAATGCGATCGCTATTCCCTGGATACTCAACTTTGATCCAATAAATCTCATCTTTCGTAACGTTCTTGCTGATGTGGAGAGAAGAATTTTAGCATCTTTTATTTATGGATTTTTTACGCTAACCTCTATACTATTCTTAGTTCCCATGATGCTTTTCACCTTGTCTGCATGTCAGATTATTGAAGAAACGGTGCAACTGAACTATCATAATTCCATGGGATCAATTCAGATAAAAAAATTAAGTGAAAATTTTAAATTAAGTCAGCATCTTCATAATATAATTTCGCTGGTTTTAAACCCAGGAAACAAAAACATTGCCGTGTTTCTTCCATGCGTCAGTGGTGTTGCCATTTCAATAGCAATCATTTCTAACTATGCATGTCTCACACTTTATCATAGAGCAGATATTCGATTGATTGTTTGCAGTGGAGCAGTTGTATCTTTATCAGCGTATTTTATTATAACTTTTCTCTCCAGTCATGCTGCAAAACCATTTAAATATTCCAGACAAATGATTCGAAGGTGGAAAAACATTTTAATCTCACCTGAAGCAAAACGACAGGCAAGAGCTATGCAGCCAGTTGCCATTATGATGGGACCGTTTTTTAAAATTGAGGACAGAACTGGTATTGATTTACTAAACGTGGTGATGGAATATACTGTGACGTTGCTGATTTCATAATTTTTGTGAAAGGTAATTGTGTCAATATAATTATAAGTATAATTGTACATTAATTTCCCTTATAATTCAGGCCTCTGGTTAATGATTTCATGATACCAGAAATAAGTCGTGAAAATGGACTGGCATGTGGAAACTTTTTTAATGCACAAGGAAGTAATGTAAATAAAACCGAAGTGAAAATATTTACTTTTAGGTTTTTCGCCAAGCGCAATTGTATGAATTGTTGATATTTTTTTGGAAATAAAAACCCTGAAATATGCATGTCGTGTATAGTATGTAGCTGGAAATTATTTATTGGTTCATAACAGTTTTAACTGTTTGCTTTCTACCCTATAACCATCACTATTTTTTGCTATTAATGTCAATCTGCACTATTTTGGATTTGATAATTAGGCAAGTACACGTGCATTAGATAAGTAGGTAATAAAATATATATTATTATGTTATCAAGTGCCTCAATCGTACTTTCTACTTAAAAGAGTTTACCGGAGAAAGTCTGTCTATCTACCTATTTTGTCTGTTGGTTTTATAGTGCTCACACTACCAACGCCTACATTTAAAATTTATAAAATCTGGTATGCACACATGAGACGATTGGATTTTGGGTCTGTAAGTCAATTAGCTGCAAAGTAAAATTTTAAAAATTTATTGGATATTTGGACAAGAATATCTTGTATGTAAACAACTAAAAAGTTTACTCGATGTAGATATGACTAGATAATACTTATTCGGTTCCATGGGTTTTTATAATGTCACAGGATTTACATACATTCATTCCGCATATTGTTTAAATATTTCAATTGAATGAGATATGGTATTATTAAAAATAATCTTTTATGCATGTTTTACGAAGGACGAAAATTTTATTTTCAAACAACATACGACTCTAATAATAGCAAGTTAAAAACTTTTTAAAAATCTGATGGAGCAGGAGATGATCTTTAAGTTTCATAGGGGCAAATTTTATATAAGGTTAAACCTGTGCTCTTCAATTTAAAGCTACAAATACCCCTCCTACAACACGTGACATTAAATCTTTCACCAACACATACACATTGTTATTTTCTGTAATAAAATTATCCACTATCCAATGTAAGTAGTAGTAAATAAAAGTTCTCAGATATTACTGCAGGCAGGCTATTCTGCAAAACAAACTGGAAATTATTCAGCCCCAAATTTATTATGACGTATAATTAATTGTAACGATGAACTTGTCTTGACCAATACCCATAAAATACACACATGTCATGTAAATGCCTTTTGCAAAGGCTCAAATAAAAATATATAAATATAACAAACAAAATGAAAAATGACTATTGATGACGGTGGTACCTTTTGTCTACCGCACTCGTGGGCTCATTACTATATAATATTTCATAATTGTAAAATACTGACGTTTGGTATAACCTTATTTCTGTTATATAATGACTTATATTTTGTGCAGAAGGCGGCAGTACACAAGAAATGCGTTTCCGTTGATATAAGTTTGATGTAAACATGTAAAGATCTTAGAAAGCTTCTTGAAACGTGTTGTACTACTACATTTTTCTAAAATTCCTTTAATCAAAATTCCTATACAATTAGGGAATCAACTAAAATTATGCAGTCTACTTAACAAGAATAAGGAAGCTCATTTTACATTTGAATGTTTTTGCGATCTTATATAATACAGAAGCATATAATTTATTGAGACAGTTCCGTTTACTACATAAAAGAGACGTGGAAAATGTGAAGTATTATTAAAAATTATCTTACAATTTTTAATAATTATATTTAAAAATTCAGAAATTCCACGGGACCAAATTTTTGTAAGAATTTTCTGTTCCAACAAATTCACAGACAGTGAACAGTAGACAAACGGAGACGGTATCATCCACCACGGCATAAAAATGCTGGCAGACAATATAAAGTTGTTTTCAAAAATCTGTCAATTGACTACAATCTGCAAAAGTGGGTTGATTAAATGGAACCCAAAATACAAAAGAATTGAGAAGAATTCAGGAAACATTCAAGCAATTGAAAAAATTATCAAAAAGTGCTACTTGCATACCGTTTTAACAATTGTCGTATGCTTGCAAACGGTGGTTTCTGTGAAGAAGTTGGCAAGCTCAAAACAATTAGGCGAAGAGAAAGCTCACGGTATCATGATACCCCAATTCCAAAACGGTCTTGCATCAATCATATTGATTGCTCTTACATGCCATTTGCATACCACTCGGAAGCAGTCTACTGAAATAATTGTTGGCATAAATGGACTCTTTCAATTTGCTTCGAAATTTAAAACACAAAATCGTAAGTCATAAGTGAAAAGAACCATTAAATTAATTTTTTACTAAAAAATCTTTTGCCTGCCTATAATTTTTCTATGAAAATTCCAACAGAGTATTCTAAAATGGAACTCCTAAATCTCCTATTTGCCCACGCCATGTTCATCACATCAATTATTTTACCAATTGGGTTTGTATATGGATTGCATTGGGGAGATCCTTGTAAACCTTCTTTGGCTGGATATTGGCTGATTAGTGAATGCTCTGATAATGTCCTATATCACCGTCTTTCCATGTTCCCCTTAACAAAAATAATAATTCTTATGTTGAATCATTGGGCTTGGCAATTTGGTTATAGTATTACTATCTTTGTCATTGCCGGAATTCAAATTCTTTGTGCCATGAGCTTGCAGTCATATCTTAGAATGTAAGTTAAGCTTGTCCATATTTCATTTTAATTTCAATAACAATTTTAGTAAATTTCTGAATATACTTGTATTTTTGCTAGATTCTGGAATATTGCCAACCTCAGTCAACATCATTCCATATACGATACTGGTCTCATTTACAGAAATATACAGGTGCTTGCCCGACTCATCAATTGCATTCAACAAGGCACTCACATGACTATTCTCATTGTTGCTGCTGTAATAATTCAGTCCCTCAGTACCACTACTTTAGTACGTCTTACCTGGTCACTTACGAATTTCCCTTACATTGTGGTATTCTCAATTATTTGGGTTGATGCTACACTTGCTTGCGTTGTTTGCGTGGGTGGTTTAGCTGGAGTATATTCACAATCTCTCAAAGTGCATCAAAAAATGAGTGGAAAAATACGTTCATTCACGACCATGGCGATATGGAAGACAATCAATTTTAAATGGCACCAACGGTTCTGGAAATCTTGTCCTCTAATTAAAATACGATTTGGAGGGTTCAATTTTGTTGACCGAGAAACTCCGTTGAATAGTATACACATGGCAAATGAACTAGCAGTTCAGTTATTGTTGTTGGGTTTATAGAATAAATGCTAATTTTCTAGAAAAAACTGTTAAATTAACAGATATTGTTATTTTAATCGTATCTGTGATAATCATAAATCAAGTTACTATACAGATATTATTTAGATAAAATTAAAATATAGATATGTATTGATAACAACAGTGGTAAAATGTGTTTGACTTTGTTCTAAAAAATCAGCAAGGCATCCACCACACGATCTCTCAATGAATTCAAATAATCAAGAGCAAATTCCTTATTTACGTTGAAAAACGGATGGAAAGGAATCCGAAGGGGTCTTAAAGCTATTGCTTTCCTCAATTCATATTTTGCGTTGCATTTGTTGCTGTTATGCTTGCCCTTTATCATATTTAATCGTCCACTTTCCCTAACCATTTTCACCACATTTTCCGATGCTTCTGTGACCCCTGCTACCATTGATATTGCACCCACGATAGCTCCTAAAACACACACTGCTGCCAATCCAAGCCAAATGTAAATTACAAATGGAATGTAATCTGCAAATCTAATCATCATCCATATCACAAAAGCCCCTCCCCAAAATGCTACAGAGATTAATATAGAGACTATTTTTTCAATAGGCTTGTGTATGAGCTTCCAACATAATAGCAGGTGGTTGTATATTTGGATGGCTTGCATAGTTGAAATATATGTACGATGACTTTTAATAATTGCCAAGCATTTATAATAATTAGTCCACGTAAGGCACAATCCACAAGCGATATGACAAAGACACCGGCCGGCTTCTCCAACTCCAGTTAGAAGAAGCGTTCTTACAAGAATATTTATCATTTTGTTGCTTATCATGTCACGTAAAAGATAGTAATAAGGATCAAGTTTGAATTTAATCCATCCTGGAATCATAATTAATGGCGATACACTTATTAAAGCTACCAATACGATGAGCATTACGTCCAGTATAAGTATTTGATCACGATCCGGTGGGTAACCTAAGAATGAAGTTCAATGTTATGCGAGATTAAAATAACGATCTTGTCAAAGTTGATAATATAGTTTGAAACTGGATAAAATACTTTTGTAAAGTCTGCCTTTCACTGTGAGCAGTTGATTGAGTCCTGAAATCGCATTGCCATGTACAGCAATTAACTTGCAAACAAAAACTCCTAACATTGCCAGTACAAATACAAACATTATTGCAAGCTTGAATACAATTTTAGGACTGGAAAGTATCCCATTTAAAACGAAATGAGAGATGAGAACGTATACTGAGGCGAGAGCAAGCGTCACATAAAGTACGGTAGATACAAAGAAATGGACAATGGGTAGTTTGTTTTTTGTAAAATTATAAGTGAAAACAAGCTGTCCTTTTTCTAAATTATAGTTTAGTAGGGAACAAGGTAAATATGAAAATCCTCGTTGGAGGATTAGTAAAGGAATTTTTTCAATTTTTGTGAACATTTTGGTAGGAAAGGTAAAAAAAAAGAATTTGAATAGTTTGAGGGCAACAGGCTGACTCAGACAAAAGCAAGACGTAAGCACTGGATTGACCCAGGCTGATAAGAATAAATTAATGATTGTATCTTTTTCTGTTTATAAATTTGATTTTTCAATAACTGGGTAGCTTTCTCGCATACATAATATTTTTTTTCGTTTTGTTACATGCATCGGATAATCATGCATTACATGTTACAACACAAAAAGGTAAAACAGATACTTATATCATTAAAAAGATGGATTGATTACTGTCGATGACAAAAATATGGAATGTATTGAAAGTACAAACTTGAAATAAAGTCAAATTATATTGTATATAGATTTAAAATTGGAAATAGATCAATTTAAGTATCTATAATTGACTTACACTTTCGTTGTAAAATTTTATAAAGGAAATTACAACAAGTACATCAAAAATATTGTTTTATTCCAATAATTCATGTATCGAAAGCTAAGAAACATTAATAATGGCTTTTATAAAATAGTAGCAAAAATAAAACAATGGAAAATTTAGCGGACGGGAAACAAAAAAAAATTGCATTTATAAAATGAAAATTCGCAGGGTACCCCGCTAGTATACTTATTTATAAATCATGGGCGATGATGATGGGCCGACTTTTCTTCTTCTCTCGACTGATTGTGCTATGCTTCGTGCATTTGATTTGCCCGATATATTTTTTCGAAAATTTTAATTTATCAAAAATTATTTAATTGTCGGCATAAGTCTTCAGTTATTCTGGTTTCATAGCACGATTTCATTTTAATTATTAACTCATTGAAGACAACACCTTTTCCTTGCACACAAACTAGAGAAAGCAATCCTTTTTGTTGTATAATTGACGATTTCAGATCAATAAACCATCACAAAAGCACCATTACATGATTTCATAGTGGTAAGGTAACTAAAAAAGCAGAATAAAAAGATGGAGAAGTTCGACCTTTGATATTGGAGTTTGGCAATTGGGGTTGAAAATCAATTGGGGTCTTGCCCTGAGCCCTGGGCCGTAGTAACCTACTTTACAAATTGTAGCCAATGCGGCAACGCAATTTTTGAGTTATTGTGCTCATAGACAGACAGAAGGACAATCATGAAAAATAATAGCTGATGCTGATATACACATTTGTGACTCTTGTCATTTGCATGTAGACATGTAGATATGTGAGGTGAGTATGACCTCACATATATCTACATATGTCTACATGCAAATGACAAGAGTAAATGTAAAAGAGTTAGTAAAACTGATAACGATTCGATAACACATTTTCAATCTCAATCTAAGCACTCTTCACAGCATCTTGATTCCTTTCTCGCTCATTTTATCTCATCTTCATCTTCAATTTAAAAATGCAAAGCAGGTATATGTAAATCTACTAAATTAACAAGACGATCTGTTAAGAAACGATGTGGCATGCGACGACCCACTAGAAAATTCTTAAATCAGATTTACAATGCTACCATATTTTCACGCTGAAATGCCACATATCCCTCCAAAATTAGCCACTATACAGATGAACACGTGCATATACACACATCAGTATTTAGTATTTCACAATTTTGTGTGTCCACATTTAAAAATTGGAGTTTTCAACATAGCAGTGAAAGTGTTTAAATATGGCAGTTATTCCAAATGCAATTTTTGCCAGCAAATTGGCAGAATTTCTATCGGCAAATAATTTTAAAATTTGTATCGACGATGAGGCAGCGAATAATGGAACTGAGCCAAAGAAGTATGATGGCTGTAGGGATGAAGTTGTAACTGAAGTAAAAAAGGTTATAGCTGGTTTTAGGAGAAAGTTGGCAGCTTTTGCTGGTGAAAATGCTTCTGATGTTACCACTACCAGTGCTACAACAGCAGAACAAACTTCAACCATTAACACTGATGCTGCCTTAGAATTAGTTAAGAACTATGCAGCGTCCTTTGAGGTGAACAGTGATGAAGGTGAAAGGTTGATGTGGCTAAAGTTTGAGAAGGAGATGGAAAATATAAATATGCTAAGAAAAGAATTAAGCGAAAGGAAAGATTCGTTCTTTAAGGAAAAGATTGAACAACTCCAAAGAGAGAAAAATGTGTTGGAGGTGCAGTTAAAGTATGAGAGGGAGGGAAGAAGGGAGGAAAACAACAAATGGAATGAGGAGAAGCAAGTGTTACTCAAGGAAAGGGAAACGTTACTCCAGTTTTTGGAAGCTATGAAACAATGTTCTAACTTTGTTGAAGGAGAGACGGCGGAAGTAGGGGTTGAGACTGATTTAGTGGCCAGCCATGTGAGGAAAATGTTGTCAAAATGTGACAATGAGAAGGAAGCAGTTTTGAGAATAATTAAAGAGGAGAAAGCCGAGAATAAAGAGGACCGGGTATCCATGGGTTCATGTCAGCAAACCTTAGCATCAATATCGTCGCATCTTCCTCCGCCCATTTTAGAGCTTGACGAATCAATGGATGAAGGGGACGAAGACATTTGCGATGCTGTCGAAAAACCTGCGTTTGTATCAAACAAAACTACTCCAAAGTTGAGGCCAAGGCGACTACGCCACCGCAAATCTTCTACAGGTTCACGGATGTGCGTCTGTGGAATGAAATTTAAGACAGTAGACATTATGAAAGCCCATTTGAAGTTATACTCTAATCACTGGAAATTTGTATGCGTCAGTTGCTCGGAACGCTTCTTTAGTTTGGCTCACCTGAAAAGACACATGATTAATGGACATGGTGTTATTAATCCCCTAAGTGAGTACCAGGTAGGCTGCCGGATGTGTGGGAAGATGTTCCGAAGCTGGACTAGCTTTCATATGCATCGCATTACGGTTCAGTAAGATTTTCACTAATTAATCAACAATTTCAGTAGGTACATATTCTTTCGAGTGTACTGATATGCTTTATGTTTTGTTGTTTTGTGATTGAATTTTAGTGGCTCACAACGACAACCAAGAAATGTCTGTCATGAACATGAAGAGAAAAAGGACTTGGCGTATTCAGCACGTGATGAACGTAATTGCTCAGATGATGATGACTACTCAGATATGCCAATTTTGAAAAATGAAATGGAATATTAATACAGTCCTTTTGTACTGGGATGACTTATAAATTCAAAACAATGCTTTTAGGTTTTAATTGAAATAAACCATTTGAAACAATTTTTTTTCAGCTTATCACAAATTCTAATGTACAGTTACTTTTTATTTTCCTCTAAATAAGTTATGCACAATATGGATGATAGGGCACTACAACAGCACTTTCAAAGTTTCATGTATTTTTATTACTCGTATTTTAATACGTATGTACATGTACATTACGCATGCGTCACTATATTGTTGATACAGTTTGCATAAGCTCAAACACACAATAGTGTTCAAAATTACAACGTAATTATCAACGACGGACTTCCTAGATTTTGGACTCCATTATAATGATGCTCTGGGTTTCTCCTCTCCCCTCGTCTCCTAGGACACTGCAGGTCGTCCACATGACTCCTGTAATCGCTCTCATGAAAGAAAAACTTGCCACATTTATCACACCCCTGAAGCTTATCGTCATCCGGTCCCCTTTGTTGATAAAGCTCCTCTGCATGATCTTTTTCCACATGTTTCCTTACTAGAAATGGGTACAAAAATCGTTCATCACAAGTTTCCACTGGGCACTGCCATTTTGGCTCCTCTGTTCCCTTTCTTTTGACATGTTGGAGCAAACCGCACTTGCTATCTGTTTCATGACCACAAATACAAAGCCAAGGACCTGCAGAATTGGCTGGTTTGCTACCATCAACAATGGCGTGCGCAACTCGTTCCTTTTTTATTTTAATAGCTGATGATGATGGAGACACCAAAGGGGGGTCCTCAAAGGTAAACTTGTTCCGGGATGTCAGAGGCTCAGGATCCTCTTTAATTGGGGCTTTGGCAATTCGCATAATTTTTCTCTGTGTTTGAATACCATCGTTTGCTCTTTCTGTACAAGTCCTTTGCTTCCGTCTAGTAGACTGTCTAGTAGTTGGACCAGTTTGAACTGGTATTATAGGCTCATCAAAAATAGCATTGACGTCACCAACATCAGCATCCATTAGTGATGAGCTTGTTGAGGATTCCGTTTCCTAGGTGAAAATTAAAGTTGCTTCATTGAAAACAGCATTCAACATTTAAAATGCAGGTCCAGTAAATCAGTTCTTTGCTTAACTTACTTGCATGTTATAGTTGTTATCACTTGGTATAATTTTGCCATACAGCATTTTTCGGCCTCCAAGTGCTTCCTGTCTTGTTAATTTAGTTAACACTGATGGTCTCGTAGCAAATTCCACTCGCTTGCCAATGCCACTACTCTTTCCTGGTACGGCCACTTCCTCCACAATTTGAACGTCATCCTCTTCTCCATCAACATTACTTTCCCTCGGGTTGTATACTCGACTAATTGTAAGATTATCACCACCATCTCCCATTAACGACCCTGGCCACTTAAAGTCGGAATGTGACATTAAAGGAGAATCTAGTGTGTTTTCCACATCCACGAAAGTATTTTCTTCTCCTTCATTAACAGATGCAGTTGAAGTTCTGCAATGACCACTGATATTGGTCCTTTCGTCATTTGGAAAGGTATTCCCCCTGCGATAATAGCAAGTCTCGTTCTCGCCCTTTCCTCTGCCATTTTCAGAAGCCCCTTTCACTTTGCTGCTACTACTGCAGCTATAATCATACACATCCGCCCACGATGTGCTAGTACTGCGTGCAAGGTGTTCTTGGATCCCGGCTAACCTTTCGTTAAACTCTGATAATTGAGCTTCCAACTTTTTGAATTGATCCCTGTTTTCGTTTCTGCATTTAGCCAAATATGTTAAAATCTGTTCTAAAGTTGAACTACTAAAAGCTGCCATGGTTATGTTACTGTGAGTTGTATAATTGTTAGTTAGTAAAATTAAGTATAAATTAGTCAATTCAGCTAAAAGTGTTAGTGTAAAACTATCTATAAAACTTTGACATCTTTTCAACAGGCTAATCAATATGCATCTGTGATATTGACTGATATCTACCTATTTTTATTGATTTTTTCTGGGTTTCCAAAACAAAAACTTAACGCTCGTTCGGCAAGCAAAGCTGCATGAAAACTGATGCTAGAAGCCACGGGAAACCGAACGTAACGACTACGATGGAAGTCAGGATAGATTTTTGTAAGAAAGAAAATTTTAGAAGTTTTTTTGCAAAGGTACTTAATTTGATATATGTATGATGCACGCCAATAATATTTACATGATACATAATTTTATATGAAAATCAAGAATTACATACAGCTTAACATAAAGATGTTAGTATCTAAGTTAAGATTAATGTGAAGATTGTTGATTAATAATAAAACTTCAAAAATATAACAACCAGTACCCCCAGAAGTTACTGGAATTTCCTCTCCGTATCCACTCAACACCACATCCTCTCCACCAATCATGCCCCACTACTTCATACACATCAACACATCCCACCATAAAACCAAAGTTCTCCCTCCATCCCAGAGTTCACCAAGAAGCGAACAAGAAACGTACATTATCATTTGACACCATTATAACTTCCTCTTCACCCCCACCCTCACTATCCGCATCCCCCGCATTTCCTGTACCAATCTTACTGATCACTTGTCTCTCTACTTTCCCCACCAAATTTTCCTCTTCGGTCATAACATCCTTCAGTTGCTTGCCGCTGTAAATTTCATTTCCATGCATATGACTTCCATACTCGTACACATCAGCCCAAGATGATCGATCGGAACCTTTCGTCTTCCACACTCCAGTTTCTTCTCCAATCTTTGTCTTCTGACAGTGCACGTCACACAGGACAGGTATAGACAAATCTATTAGCCGGTAAGTGGTAAGCCGGGTCCACGCCAAATGCGATAATATTATTGTATGTTGTACAGTTTGTTTTATGATTCATATTTAATTTTACTTTTCTTTAATAATAATACTCCCCGTTTTTATTCTGTTGCTAAGCAGTTAGTTGTTCGCCATGCACTTTATATTCACTAGTTGCTTGATGAACCATTGAAAATGTGATATGATTTCGATTTCCAATAAAAACTCTACCCAAACTCATTAGTATTTTCATAAGTTAATACAATAGACACTCTGTTGCGTTTTTAATTAATAAATTCACCGTATATTCATCATGATACATCATAAAACTGTCATTTAATTTGTACAAAATATATTGAACTATGAATATGAATAGGCCTTGTTCATATATATACTGATACTCCATGTAAATGTACTTTTTAAAATTTATAAATATATATATGTATTCTCAATCAATTTAATATATAATGTCATTTAAAACTAAGCTTATTATTTACATAGTAATGATCTGCGATGGACGACCGAGCGCGGATGGAGATGATTGGGAAGGAAGCCCTCTTATAACGGAGGTGGTATTTGCGGAAGAACTCGTTCCAGAGGAAGTTGAAGGCATCGGTGCTCTATTTAGTTCGACAGCCTGACCCTTCCTCCTGCTTGAATGTTTTGTGCAATTACCAGCCCTGAAAAGAAATTAATGTTGAAACAAATAAATAAATGATTAAAATAAGCGCAGTGCTTACTATAGAATTGGCCTTGCTAAACACTCTTGTTAAAGTATTTTTCCCCCATTTGTTATAGAGAAAGTAAATGAAAGTTAATTAGTGATGCATAATTTATACTTACCTTTTATGATCTTTGAGCTCATTCTTTTCATAAAAATAAGAGCTACATTTTTTGCAACCATGAAGCTCCCGTGTACTCTTGTTATGTTCCTTTTGAAGATGATTACGAATATCATACGCGTAGAGACACCTTTTGTCACAACCATTTTCTGGACATAAGAATCGTGGCTCCTCGCAGCCTTTATGTGTGACATGACTTTGAATTCCACCTCTAGACTTGCAGAAATGGCCACAAATACAGAAGTATCGACCTTCGTCATCCTTCTTTGAATTTTTTAAGGCGTGGGCAACTCTTTCTACTTTAATGTTCTTGATGAGACATGGTATAACCGGTGGATGAGGAGGTTGTTGTTGTTGTTGTTGTTCCACGTTACCTCCTTCTTCATTATCTTCCTCACGGTTACTGAGCGGCGGGGAAGGCAATGTATGCTGAGGTGAACCAACAAAAGACAACAGATCATCCTGCATGTATGACAAACTCTGCGGTAATATTGGTTCTTCTTCTTTGATGGCCATCGGGGCTTTGGCAATTCTCTTGATTTTTCTTGGAGTACGTTGATCATCAACTTTATTTTTCCTTTTGAGGACGACTGGAGATAAGACTGGTGGAGGGGGATCGGGATCACTGGGATTGGAAAGGCCTTCAAAAATTTCATTTATATCCCCTACGTCATCATCGGCTGTCGATGATTCTGGTGTAGTCCCCTACAAACAAGGAGGCGATTAATCAATTAAGTGCGCACATAGAACATTAAATTTGCTGGAAAAAATTTAAACTAATGTTAGTACCTTGTACTTACTACAGTAACAGTAATTGTTAAATCATCTCATCAGTATTATTAATGACTCACCTTATTAAAAATACTATCCAAATGGAAAGAATCGCTCAAATCAGGCATTTGACGTTGTTGTGAGGAACGGATGACACCACCTTCAGTTCCACCTCTTTTCACACTTTTGAAAATCGAAGGCCTTCTTGCGTTTTCACTCTGCCTCCCACCAGAAATTCTACTAGATGGACCAGGCTCCACTAGTTCAGCAGACTTTGCCTGCAAGTCAGTAAAGTATAAATTTAAGTTAACACCATAATTATTCAACAACACTTCTTATAACTATGAACTATTTATTTTTTAAATACCTTTCCAGATACAACCACTTCATCCAAAATTTGGACCTCGTCATCCTCATTCTGCTCCATATTGCCTCCTTCATCCCCTGAAGAACTAATCCCTTCTACTTCAACTATTTCTCCCTCCCCATCCACCTTCAAAATACTATGTTCCTCATCCACAGTAATTTCATCCTGTGCGGTACTGTCATCATATCTTACATCATTTCCCTCCCCAGTACCTGCCTCATTTCTTCTAAAGAAGTAGCCAGGAGGAGAAGGCGGATCATCAGGGGCATCTTGTTCTTCTTTGTTGTATTCGTAAACATCCGCCCAAGAATTTACAGTGGCACTGGTCTCTTTAAACTTAACAAAATCCTCTTTCAATTCCTTAACCACTGCTCCCGTTCTCTCACTGTTCTCCTCCAACTTAATAATTTTGTCTTGGAGCCACAGAAATTGCTCTCTATTCTCATTCCTACATTTGGCCATGTAGGTTAAAATCTGCGCCTCCAAGCTCTGCCCCCCTCCACTACTATTGTGGCCCATTTTCACCCCTTAAATTCAGTCCCACCAACTAAACACAAAAAATAAACTGTCCTGTTCAGCACTCAACTAGTGGTTCATTACAAAGTGTCACACCAGCGGTATCAACGTCAAAAATTACTAAAAAAATTTAAATCTAACTTGGTTACCCTACTAATGCTAATACTACCAAACCACAACCACCATCAGTGATTTTTTGGAACTTTAACCGAGCCTATTCCTTAAAGCTGACTGGAATACTGCCTGGGCTGCTGCGGCTGGTCTGCTCTCTGCTGACAACTGAGCGACGAAGTATTGAAGCAGCATAGCAGCGAAGCGATCACGAAAATAACGTGTTAAGAGTCAGCGCGAGCACACGGACAAGACGACGATCACAATTTTAAGCCTTCTCTCTCGCTCTCCCTAAAATGGGATCGAGCAAGAAGCATGTATCATGTACAGACTAGACAATGCAATGCATGTTATCTTTTATCACTTTACCATCATCATCATCACTCATCCATCACACCAACCAACCAAACCAACACCATGATTAAAAGCACTTTAAGCAAAACACAACACAAACTTGTATGAAGCATACATAATGCACACACACACATACACAATGCACAGATCATCAAAGAATTCTTGTAATACTTTTAAACGCAAAGCAAGACTAAAATATACATACCTACACATACTTACATACATGCATGCGTAGTACATGGAAAGTGCGTTTTAAGAAAAGTGAAAAGTAACAAGAAAAACGTTTTTGTAAATGAATGGGCTGAGTCAGTGGTTTATTTTTGGGATGCTTATGCTATGCACAGCTATGCCTTTAAATTCATAATAACTTATAACTTTCATATTCAAGAGTTTCAGAAAGATAAGGATGAAGGAGGAGAATATATTATAGTGGTTTGGTTTTTGAAATGATGAGGGTGGGGGATGTGTATAGGAAGAAGATAATTGTATTTCTATTGTGTATGATTTAGGTGAACTTTGCGAGCAGTTAGTATGACGTGTCTTTAGCTCACATTCATAATAATGTTATGCTTCATTTGAAACTGAGCATATTTATATAACTTTGCCCTATACTTAACTAAGAGTATGAGTAAACATATTAACGTAACAAGATGCGATGCGGTGATTTGATTTTTGTAATAATTATTCAGCTGTCCAGTACAAGTACTGTTGACTGTGGTGTGGTAAAATAAATGGTTATTTTTAGCCAAAATGAACGCATGTTTGATAACATTGTTAATGACGTGATGTACATTTTCTGTATTTATGATACCAAAAACTAACAAAAATGTATAATTTGACGAGACGTGATATGAGTATATGCCATGCAAAGATTATTTATATGATAGATCTTTTACAATGATAATGAGAGTGACCGAAAAATGAGAAGCACAAAACTACTTTCCACTTCTTACAGCTTACAGCAGAATGGAGATGTGAAAGGAGCCTATAATTGCTTTTGTATTGATGATAATTGTGATGAAATGATGATTGGCAAAAGTTGTGTTTTGAGTAACTTTTATACATGATAATATAATGACCATCTATAATGAATATTAACACGACGTGAAAAATTCCAACTAAGCAATGCAGTTAATTTAAATGACGTTTTTATTTTTGTATATAAATGATCATAATAACTTTTCACTGCTGAATCTTAATCATCTTTAGTCAAGTCGATGACGTCATGTTCCTCAGTGGTTGAAGATGGAGTTTCACCACTGCAGAAAAATACAAAAAATTACATTAGTAAATACCTACTCCCGACAAATTACTTCTTAAAAATTATCTTACTGTGTGGAGGCCCGGTGTTGCCGAAGTTCTTTTGCTGACATCACCCTCTTTCCACAATCCCGACATAGGATTAGGTGGTCCCTGGGAGGCTTTTCTTTTTTCTCAGGGTTCCCCATACCGCCGTCGCTATTCATTTTTAGCCTAAAAGTAGTCAAAAGATTAAACGAAAAAATTGTCATTAAATCTTGAACAAATAATAAATGGTAGTTAACAGTTAACTTGACAAAAACAAAATGACACCTCTCGGAAGTTATGCTTTTAATCAAAGAAAATAATGAATTGCCTTCTCTTTCAGTTACTTAATTGATGTTAAATAGTGACTCTAGTTTCGGCAAAGGGTTTAATCGAAAGTGATATATGGTTATTGTTATGGTTCACTGATGATATAGTGCCTGTGCCGCCAGGTATATAGCAAAATATATTTGAATCTGGGGAACTTGCGATCTTGATATTTTTCATTGCCAAATCCTATAATGGCAGAGCATGATTTCAGAATTGTCTTTGTTTTTTTCTAGGAACAAAGGAAACACATCTTTTGCAGATTAAGTACTATGCATGCGTATTTTTTACTTAAAAAGATGCTGAGCCTGAGCCTGCATCACCTGCATGGCACTCCACTCATGACAGAGCTATGCATTAGTTACACCACACACATACATAAGTAAAAGTACAAAATGACAGGACTGGGCAATGTACGATGATGCTAGAAAAATGTAATTTCATAGTTTCATTATGCACAAATGAAATATATTACTGTCAATTAAACGCTCAAAGATGAAGGACTTAAGGACTTAAATATTGATATTTCCTGTGATTACTTTGTCATCATTAGTCATTATCAAAGTTTATTACTTCAGTAGCAAGACACATTTCATTTCACATCAAACCTTGGTTTGGTTTGGTATGCAATACTGTCAATAATAATCCCATCCGTTGAAAATAGAATCATAAAAATTGCATATATTATCAGACAACAATTAGTTATAATTATTGGATTTACTAGAGAACACTTTACAATTATTTTTTGTAGTAATAACATCAATATAACTTCATTTACTCATCTCAAATACACTTGACATATTTTTTAGTAACTTATTTACCGCATCTCCAAAGTTCATGGTTATCAAATCAACATATAGAAGAAATACTTAACAAGTTTTTCCTGTCACGAATGCATAATTCAAGTTCATAAATAACTAGCAGACTGGCATAATAAAATCTGTACGGGTCTAATTTCAAATCGTTCTTTTCACAATAAAAAAATTCAATTATGATGATGATGAGAGCAGCGAAAAGAAATAAGCCATGGAAGCTCCGCTGAAGTCTCCCCCTCGGTAATTTTTTTCAAGATGTGTTACAGGTATAAGCATGGTAAAATATCTTTCGTTTCGTAAGTGGTATAGAGAAGAAATTTTTATTTTTTGTGTCCAAGTTCATTGGCATTGCACTCCACATCATCATAATCATAGTAGGTACAGAGTCCTGGGGACCCACTAAGAATTTCCCTCTCAGATTCGAATCATTTGTTTTGTCTGAGATAAAACTTGCAGTAACCTTTTTTGATGCTGAGGACGTCCAATGTAAGAGATATTAAATTCCAAGAGAGTGTAGTAGTACATGCATATCCATGCAGTCCCAAAAGTCCAACTTTACAAAAATCATGAAAACTCGAAGAGTGAAGAATCCTACCAGTGATGTTATCGGTCAGAGAGAAAATTTAACTGACTTGGCTGCCATCTCTTTTACGCTGGTGACGCCAGTGAACTAATTTATGAGAGGTGAGTTTCTCGGTTGTTATCTTACTTTTTACAGCAGCGTGATACTGGGAGAGATGTGGATCATTAGCTATTTTGTTTGATCCGGGTTCTCTAGCATGGCTTTTGGACTAATTCTATAAGAGTAATCTCATGACAATCTTGAACTGGTGCCAAGCAGTTCAGTTTAAGGACTAAACAAATTTTTTAAAGCTTGCTACTGCGTACCTATTGTGTTTAAACAACTTTTAAATATAAATGGTTACAAATTTTTTGTTGCTTACTTATAAGGACATTGAGCCTCATGAACAATAAGATTGCATGGATCTAGGGAACCATTTTTCCAGAAATCCTGCAACTTTCATTCAACTCACATTCATCGAGACCAGCAAAGCATCCAAACATAATTTCGAAGTAATCATATCTTCTCGCTTTCTGCGTAAGGCACCTGACAGTTAGGGCACGTTTTTCTCTTTCACATGCAAACATGGCAAACTTACAATTAGTGTACATTTGGACAAATGAACACCTCCCTTCGCATTCGAGGAAAAAACAAGCAAATCTGACATCTTAGAAAACTGTTTCATTACAACCAAGTATATTTCATCTATCATCTATCTAACGTTAACTAAAATGATTAATTTGATATAGAATTTTAGGTTTTGGGAAATTGTAAGAACAAGATCATTTCATAATATTCTTTTTTTCTTATCTATTCGTCTCTTTTCCGATATGATATCGCCGCATCTAAACCACTGAAGTATGTATGTATTTTTTAATTTTATGGATAAAAATATTTATAAATTTACACCGCATAGTAAAAAACATCCTTTTTACATACAATGACATTGAGAATGAGACCCGGACTCTGAAAGTCAGAAGGAGTTTAAGGCTTACATACATTACTGTATTATTTCTCAATTTTAAACCAAGTATGTAGTTGTCTTTTTTAGTAGCTGAAAGTTTAGCGTTGCCTTCTTTGTGTCTTGTCATCCAAAATATTATTAATCCATCGGCTTGAATATAATCTTCTATGTCTCACTTTTACAGTTTTGTGTAATGAAACATGTTGCTAGAAATGATGTACTGACTAATACAGATAGATACACTACCTCCCTCCCATCCACATGGCATGCAAATGAAACTATCAGCTATGACGCACGTCAATTGGCCACTTCCATGTATTTCTGTGCATTTTTAAAAATAATGCAAAATACAACCCAAAGACAACGACAACGATATATTTTAAGGAAACACAAATAGATTGTAAGAATAGAAATGTGTATTAATATAAATAAATGATGATGATAATATGCATTTTGACTGTTTATGAATGCATTTAAGATAGCTTTGTTAGAACTTCCGCCACAAAAAAGTTACAGGTAAATGACTTCCATCGCTTAAAAAGTATATTCGTTGGTTGAAAATTTAAGTCAGAACGAAATCTGCAGCTAGATTGTCAGCATCCAACTGAAGTTTTCTCCCTTCACTTAAGTGCAGTGTCATTTGTCATAATCATGGAGCCCACCTCGCCTCAAAATTCCTCCACGTCTTCAAACAAGTCATACCCCGACGTGGAAATTTTGTCTTTTCCATCCGAATCGAATAAAACTCTGAGAAATGCCTTGAGCATTTTTGCACGACACTTTAATGAGTGGACAGAGCAAGGTGTACAAGTTTCTTCACTTTTCGATAGCTTTCAAGAAGCTGTATTCAAAGAAGAAAAAGATTTAAACGCAAAAATAACGAGTTTGGAGAGCGACAAGTTAACAGAGGAGATTCGGAGGAAGGCAGCGGAAAAGAAATTAGAAGAAATGCGAAAGGAATTGGAAGACACCTCTACCCGCTCTAAGGAACACGAGCGGATATGTGAAGATTTGCTAAAAGAAGCAAGGCAGTTTGAGAACAAGATTTCCCTTCAGAATAAACGGTTTTCTGATATCTTCAACCGGTGGAGTCAAAGTGAACAGTTAGCTCCATTTATGGAAACTTGGGAAGATGGGGAAGGTGAAAGTGAAGTCGAAATTCTCGAGAAAAATATGGATGCCATGGTCAAGTTCGGTGAGACAATGGAAGCTGTGATGAAGAAAGAAAAATGTGACAACGAAAAGAAAATATCGAGTCTTATTGACGACATGAAGAAACAGGCTTTGGCCATGTTTTCCCCGACCCCGAATACTCAGCAGCATCCCCAAACATCAACTAAAACTGCTACCAGTCACGAGCAAGAAACAACTGTCCCCGCCACTTCCAACACAAAAGGTCAAAAGAAATTAAATAGCAAGATCTTAACAAGGTCATCCACATCTAACAAGAGAAAGTCGATTGCCTCATCATCATCCAATTCATCAACGAATGACGCTGTCTCAACTCATAAACGCGGAAGACGATCGGAACCCAACAATGGCGCATTGAAACATTCAATTCCAAACAACATCCCCTGCAAACCAAACCCAGAGCCACGGGCAAGAGATTCTGACTCAGACGAAGACGACAGTGATGATTATTTTGTGCCGATTGTTAACCCTGGAAAGAAAGATAAGCCACGGGGCATAAAGAATTAAAGTTGATCTTTTTGAATTTTGGATTTCATTTTATAAAATAAATAAATATATCTAGTAGGTGTACATATTCATGACTAAAAAATATCTTGACACTGAAAAAAAATTATTGGCATACCAAAATACTTGTTGAAATCATCAAAGAATTTTCTCTTTTCTGCATTTGAATGCTTCATTATAAAAAATACAACTTCATATGCATACAGACACAGACATACACATGTATTAAAACATCACCATAAAAACCTTTTTGAAGAGTGAAAAGATATTATGTTACATATTCATTTGTTTTTATCAAGTACGGTAGGCTACAGGCTTGATTTGATACATAGATCAAAAATGGTAATTTTGACGTAATTTGACTCGTCATTCATGACTATGACTGTTCGACTTTGGAAAATAAAACATTCTTTCATTGGGCCTTTAGTATATGTGTAATTGTATAGATATAAATTATACGCTAACGTTAATGGCTTGGAACATCACTTGCACTTCAACCGATATTATAAGAACTAAGCACGTAGCAATCATCTATAAATCATTCTTGTTATCAGAGCTCATACCCTGTTAGAAGGTTCAATGCTACATATTATTGATTCGTGTTAGAATGGAATGCATTGCCATGTATTTAGGTTTACTAATTTCAAATAGTAGTTTTTTATAAAAAGGTTTTTTAATACCGATTAAAAAATTATTAGTAATACATTAGATTACTAATATGTAATTATCAGACTTGACAATATTTTGTCAATTTATCCAATCAAGTACCCAAAATCTCGTATAAAGAATAAAACCAGCAGTATGCGGCTTTTATGAAACTTATTTTTTACTTGAAATTACCATGTTACTCAAGATTCTCTTAATAATTTAGCATGCATATATTTCTCAAACGAACTTATATTTTTTTGTCGTTGTCTACAACTTTTTGTCCTTCAAGCAGTCATTCTCTTGGTTTTAAAACGAATTCTGATAAGAATAAAATATTTTAAAGGTAAAGCTTCTATATTTAGGAATCTCTTACCTAACCTATTCCAATCCAAAAAAATGTTTTGACCTGTAATCGATAGAATATTGGTGTATTGGAATTGTGTTGGTCGGAATGTACAATGATGCATCAATCGTTTTCAGTCCAAATGAGCGTTTTGATAGCAATTGCACGCAAAAATGATTACGGATAAACTGAAAAAACAATTGGGATTCCGAATATCTCTAATGAAATGGGGACTGGTCACATATTTTGATTGGGATAGAGGCACTGGGAAAATTGTTCCTCCAAATATTTATATTTTATTTAACATGTAAGATACATAACAATTATTTAATTTGAGAAGTTTCTACTAAAGGTGATTGATTTGGTTGAAAACGATCTTCTTTTTCTAAAATGGGATCTATGTATAATAAAAATTAAATAGGTACTTTGGAAGTGGGCTTGTATTAATCTTTCCACTAACCCACATCATTCAAATGTACTTAAAACTACACTACCGGGAGAAAGATGAGCATGGAAACAACATCCCATTCAGCACAAGCGATTTTGCGACTTTGGTCATAGCTTGGGGAGAAATCGCTCTGGGGGCTAGCTTCTTCGGTTTGAATTTGTGCGTGAGTAGAAAGTGGAAGCTTATTATCTATCTCTTGAACCAGATTTTGGACTATAATCAAAGACTTTACGGTACAAAGAATATTAAGATTATATTTTACCACAGAAATTAAATTTCTATTGTTGTAATATATTTTACGTTACATCTTATAAAGACATGCTGCATTCCAAAAATGTTGCATTGGACGACGCCCACTTAAAAGTATGTCGTAAATACGAGTATAGTGCAATACTTTTCAACTTTTTTTCAATTTTTCTCCCATTTGGCCTCCTTCTCATCACATTTCATCCCCTGGAACCTACACACCGCTTAATTCGAGATTGGCTAGAAATTGACTTTTTTCCGAGCCTTGTTCTAATACCTTGGATAATTCTCTTCATGGTGGGTATAATGGGTGCTGCTAATATCCTTATAGTTGTGGGCTATATGGCCCTCTGCTACAGTCTAATAACCTCCACAGTTCTCAAAGACCTAACCCCCCAAAGGATTCCTCCTGGGGTGAACCAAAGGCTTCGTTTCTCTCTAGAGACTAATTTTTATGGAATTTTGGAAGATTTCGAAATCCTTCAAATGTACCGAGAACTACGCCTTTACAATGTAATCATAAATGACATTTTGGCAACATTTTGGGTTTCTATCCATCAAGTTGGCTGCCTAACAACATTCTCAATTCTTTTGTATTTTGGAGTCAAATTTAACCATGTCGTCTTGGGTTATGGCTTAGTTGGTATATTGGTTGTGGGTGGAAGCTTTTTCGCTCCGTTAGCTGTGGTTTGGTATCAAAGTGACATGTTTGGTGAATTGGCTGAAGCGTCTGATCAGTTCAAAGTGGAGAGTAGGAATGTGATGCCGACGAGGAAGAGTTTGTACACAAAGTTTGTCCGCAGTTGTCAGACATTTTATGTAGAAGAGGCTTACCCATTTTATAAAATTGGGAGAGATACATTTCTATCGTTTTGTGCACAGGGATTAGATCATGCAATAAGTTTGTTGCTATGGCAACGTTGAATAAAAATAATAATAACAATCATAATCCGTGACAAAATGTTTTATTCAGTTTCAAAAAATCAAAAATAAATATACGTTGAATCAATCAGCTTTCTCGATAATCACATTGTCGTCCTCCTTGGAACCTAATATTTGGCAAATAATGCAAGAGTAGATAAATATACATACATATATGGATGCATACAATATACAATTTCCAAAACTTGCTAAATCATCAATTATTTTAACCTCTTATAGTACCAGCATCCAGACTCCTTTTATACCTAATCAGTGTGTAACCTTCAGGGACTGCGTCCATTGGAAAACGCCCGTAGAATCCTAAAAATTTAAAGCGATAATACTTATAATTCATCAGTTTTTTAAAAAACTTTTCAAGCTTATTTATACTTTTTAATAACTAACCGCTATTATCAGGTACGCTCGGGTGAACATGCACTGTCCCATCTTCCTCAATGCTCTCAGAACGGTCAATAACTATTTGACCACTGGTCAGTCCAGCAAACACAGCTACGAACATAATAAAAATTAAATTCATTTTTATTAGATACTTTTGAAATTTATCCGTAAGTCAAACAAACAGCAAATGCAAAATGAATATTTTTTAAAATGTCATGGACTGCTTTGATGTATATTAAAAATAATATGGCCTTATGCTATGCTAAAAATTTGTTGATTCTGGAAACATCAACATAACACAAACTTTAAGTGTATTTTACGTTACGAATTCATGCAAATGATTCCTAGAATAATAAAAATAATGATTAGTATAGTTGATTGAATACAATACGTAGAATAAATCGAGCTATGAGTCATGGCGATAGAATTTCGAATGACAAAATTTGCAGAATGCAGGTACCTATACATTTAGTGGGGAATCATGAGACCTACGTGCATTCGAAAACCTGGTTAAGATGAACTTTCATGCATTACATTTGTTTTAGCTTAATTTATTAATAGATTTCTAAAAATTTCACTTAATTAATAATGCAATAAAATTATGGCAAGTACAACAACTAACGAATCTGGAAATTTTCATTATTTAACAGCAAAAATATTTTGGTTATACGTGCATTTCTGTAAGTATTATTTGCTACATTCGTTTTTCATGGTAGCAGCTTTGCTTGGTTCGTTTGCTTGCGAGTTCGTCTGCCAGAAGTGGGGTCAATTGAGACATGCCAGAAGTTGGTGAAACTTGCTTACTATTTTACTACACTGCAGAATGCTATTTTATTCCTGCTTTAAGTTTTAAAAAATTAAATTAATATAAAGTCATTCTTGTTCATCCATTTATCTAATAAAATTATCCTTCAATATACTTGATATTATTGCAACTTATTTGTGATAAGAAGAACAGCGCAGCACTGGCAATTATAGTATCGTCCCAGCTGCATACATGAATAGTGTGTCCCAACGGTCCCACTCGAAAGGTCAATGAATGGAAGTAAACGAAAATCATCCATGCGGTGTTTGTGTAATTTACAGATTTAACGAAATACATTAAAGTTATGTTTGTCTAGAATGGAACTTGAAAATATTTGTAATTATTTCGTAGAAATGCTCATGTTAATGGGTACGGGTACGACTACTTCACACGCATAAATGAAGCTCAAAAACATTGTGAAGCTGATAAGACATAGTCTAATGGCTGCTTGTTATATGACACCAAAATATCTACCCATAGTTATCACTTATCACTCCAGCATTCATTCTTCTTTTTTGAACTCTACAAGGTATATTACATGAAAAAGCTTAAAGTAAAACAAACTTTTAACTTTGTATTTTTCCCTCAAGTTGTCTCTAAAAGTCTGAAGTCTAACCTCAAACGCAGACATTCGATACTCCTTGTGAGAGCTTTGAAATTGAACTCTACACGACGTTACCATAAAAATGAGTTACTTTTAATGTGGCATACAAATTTCATGAAATCTCAGTTAGCCCAATTCACCTTCGTTGGTGTGGCTGGAGAATACTATTGACCACATTTCCTCATCCATATACTCTAACCAACAGGTTTGGTGGAGGTTCCGATTTCCGATGTGGACTTATGCATCTATGCATATGAACTATATATTTTTAAATCATGCCGTGCGTGTAAATTATGTAACTTTCAATAAAATGATGAAGTAAACGATAAGTAAAAAAATCACTTTCAAAGAAGCACAGAATACTAATGCTTGATAAATGATTTTCACAATCACAAGCACCCTCTACTGAACTAATTACTTGATACTTACTTGACTCAAAAAATTCTCAGCATTTGGTTAGCATGGAATATCCAACCAAAATGTAAACAGAGCAACAAAAACTGAACAAAGATAAAAATTCCTCTCTAGGTACGGACATGGACCATACTTGATTGACCACCACTCTACACTGCACTGCTATGTTTTTTGTATACCGATCTATCAACACCGTATATTATCATATCATGAATGCACACTTACGATTTGAAGAGCAAGATTCAAGATAAAATCACACAAAACAAAATGGGAATATTTTTCCAGTATATAATACTTCCTGTATTTCCTATTTAGTATGCTAAGTTTCATATTTTTCAGTACCTCAAAACACGGGGTTTTTCATTTAAATGAGATCAATAGGTCAGTTCAGTCTGGGTAGGGTCACTGCTAAATGTCATCATAAAAATATGGTCAGGAAGGAAGGATTATTGTATTGAAACCAGGAAATGCATCAAAACATTTTTTTTGTGCATCAAGCCATCCGAGAAAAAATAATGATAGGTCATGGCTACATTATATAAAAACCCTTTCTTCCCCTTTTTGTATAAGAAAAAGCTTGAAATATATGAAACAAGAAAAAAACCTAAAATATATGAATACCAAGCTTTTTCTAATGTAACGTAGATACACAGGTAAGCAGGCAAGACAGGTGTGTAGCCCAGGTTTAGGTAGGGATGATCTTCTAAACCGACCCTCTCTCAAGCAAAAAAAGGTTTGATTTTGGTAAAGAATCATGTCAAGTTCACGGGAAAATAGGATGATGATGATACTGATATGAACAAACATGTTTTTCCTTTTTATAAAATCTGTTGTTGTTGTCAAGAGAAATTTAAACGTTGGGATAGGGTGAATATTACATTTCTGTGAACAGGTAAGATGATGAGGAAGTAAGTAAAATACATGCACCGTAACAGTGAATGTTTTTTTGTGAGATGCTCCCTTTTTCCTGAGTCCTTGACTCTTGCCCTTAAGCAAAGCTGGAAAGATGCTACTGAGGAATTCAAAAAAATGGGACAAGGGTCCGCCTAAATGACCTTGCAACGGATTTTTATGCCTACCTAGCACACAGGTAGTATCATTGCATTGCATTGCATGTTTTAAAAAATTGAAAAGGGGCTATCCAGCGCATAGCAGTCCATTGAGAAGCTCAGGTAGAAAAACGCCAGTACCTGCCTCAACATTTCACTTTCTGGCTTTGGTCTTCCTACAGTCAACACTGACTACTTAAAAGGAGTTCCCACTCTTCTGAAATCATTACAATCATTCAGTGAATAATCCAGTGAAAAATCGGATTTTCCTCTCCAGTTATTTAAAATATTCGGGTATTTCCCAATATTCCTTCGAGTTACTCCCGATTTTCAAGTGCATCTATATTACAAAGTGTGAAAAAAGCCTTAATAAAAATTTCCCATCTACCACACCACATCCCTCATCAAGATGAAGACTGCCTTTCTTTTCGCATTTTTTGTTGGATTGTCTGCTGCTGCTAACGTCCAACAGCCCCGTTACCAACCTCAGGTGACGCACTCTGGATCCACACCCTCAAATGGGAGTCCCGCTCCTTCTCCAGCTACTCCAATGGGAAAATCTGCCCCTCTTCCACCATCCCCTCAAGGCCCATTTCCCATGAACGCTCAAGGAGGACCCATTGCAGAAGCGAGAGAGAGCTTGGGTACCGATGCGTCCATGTTACAGGCTCATGCCGTTTCTCCCAATAATGCTAACCCTGCTCAGGTTTGTGTTTTGCATTTAAAAACTCCCAAATGATAATTAAAACTGAATGATTGCAAATAATTATTTTAATCGTTTTATTTTATTTTATAGAACTACTATGTGTACTACTACCCCAACCAAGACCAAGGAGTTGCCGGAACTACCGTAGGTCAACCCAACAGCTCCAACATTTTGCGATGGGAAGGATGGAATGACTATGTTCTTCCCGGAGCTGTATCCGTTGGATTGATTTGCATTGGTGGAGGCATTCTCTACTCCAAATACGGCAAGGAAGTTAAGGCCAGAGCTCTCCGACAACTTCAAGATGTCTCCATGGATGATGCTGCTAGGATGGCAAGGAGTGTGATGAGCGCTATTGAAAAGTTCTCCAACATGAACAACAAGCAAGCTTAAATCTCCCTATTTCCCTTGTGCGTATGAATCTTGTTTCAAGCCATGAAGTATGATTTCTATTTTGCAATTTAATCACTAATCTATATACTTACATATATATTATTATACATTTTTTATCAAACTTGTTTTTTTTGTCCATTCTAAATTTTTTAAGAATAAACTATACTGGAATTATAGATTATATCTTAATTATTTTTGTATATTATTATAACTACAATAAGCATCATAACTTTGTTAATTATCATTAGCAGCAAAGCAGAATTTTTTAATAAAAATGATAATTGGTACTCATTTAAAAATAAATCATTATGCCCGTCGTTGACTAAATTGATTTTTCTGCTGAAGTTCTCGGGATTGTTTACCACGACTTTGCATTAACTTAACCGTGCAACATAGATCACATGAGAAAATACCTGGAATACACCAGAAGCTTAATTTTGTATCATTTTTTATGTCTCACGTGCAAAGTTTATCACAGGATCATTAAAAGAGCAGATCATCATTCCTATGCAATGTCCAATTAGTATAAAAGTTTGGCTGACCAAAAGCATTTTCATCAGTCATCATATTCCTTCTTTCCTTCAAGACAAACTCAAAGAGCTGCACTTGATTTCCAACTAATTCAACAACAACAAAAATACAATCTGACAATCATGGCTTTCGGATCTGCCGTAAAAACTTTTGCTATGTTGACCATTATATTCCTTGTCGTTTTGGAGAGTGCTGACAAAGTTTCTGCAAGACCAAGTCCAGGAGCTCGTAAGAACATGCATATTATATTAATTTAGTATTAAGATTAAATAATATAGGACAAATTCTAAAAGCAGACCGAATTTTTTAAATTTATAGCCGCAAATACAGGGGGTGGCGGATTAGGGGATATCATTGCCCAGTTTCCCACAGTTCCCACTCATATTCCAAGCACCGCCGGCCCCGCCTCTCGTGCTCGCTTACCCCAACGTGGCGGTTAGAAATCAACAATGAACCAATCTGAACCAACGATTTCCTCAATTCAAACTTATTTTTCTCCTTTCCTATTCAAAACATATTTTTGCATGAATTTTTCAGTGCAATACCATCGATAAACCTTTAATTTTGAAACATTACATAGAAAAATATAAATTCTTTACAATTACTTTAATTTCATGCTTGCCAGCCAGCCTAGCTTTTCTTAAACATTTAAAATAAAATGTATTCTTACAAACATCTCTCTCTCTGTCTCAATATGTACATTATTGTTTTGCATGCATTATCCATTTTGTGCAGTTAAACTCCAGTTTGTCGTATTCGAACGATCACATTCCATTCCATGAAACTTTTATCATCTTTCACGCATCATTAGTGCATAATAATATTAAGATACCAACCAATGACTCAAAGCAGCCTGAAAAACGACACCAAGACAATTCTCTTGAAATCCTAGAAATATGAACCCTTCCGAACTTCTTTGCAACACTTCTACCGTCTAACCTGCTTGGCTACTCACTCACACTACGATCAGTAATTTACCAACTGTACTGTGTATTATGTGATTTTACACCGATGCATATGTAAACCCAAGTGCAAGTGGTGTGATGCGCTGATGTTAAATATCGATTCTCTTTAAAAATCAACCAAAAAATAAGTTACAGACAAAAAAGCACAAGAAAACAGGAACAAAAGTTGACTAACTATGAGCTATACAAAAAATGTAATTGCAGTAATTTACACCTTTGCCAATTGCCTCAGCTCAGCTTATATTTAACTCAGTTATGAAATTGAGTCAAAATTATGATTTCATTAAATATAATTCGCTAAAATATTTTACTTTAGAATTTCAACCAGGAAATACCACAAACTAGTCGCCAGAACCGGAATTGAAGTAAATATTGAATATGTATTATGGTGTTCATAATTATTATTAACACTGAGAAAACCAAATGAACCTGGCTGACTACCATTTTTTGAAATTCTAAGCGTCGTCGTGTACCTAGTTTTTAAAAGCATGTATTTCATTTTTTAAGCACTGATATTTCCCAGCATCTTTTAAAAAATTCAATATTTTTGAAATATTTATTAACTTGCGACTTCGAAGCAAGTTATACAGGATGGTCTGTCCGTATGTCCGTCTGTCTGTCTGTCCGTCTGTCCGTC
>JAQFXM010001581.1:0-30766 GCA_034693345.1 Entomobrya multifasciata | reverse complement strand
AATTAATTAGTGAAAACTTAATGAACTTTCATTTAAGGAATTGGATCCAATTCCCAGGGAAGTGAATCCAATTCCCAGGGAATTGGATCCAGTTCCTTTCGAAGGAATTGGATCCTATTCCTGATCTCTAACTGTACTTCCTTTTACCTTTAATACGTTTATGCACCTCTTTCATATCATCAAATACTGAACCGAAAGACAAAGAAGAATCAAACATTTATTGGACACACAGACAGTATTAATACATAAAAAGAGGAACAGCAAAGCCAGCGAAAATATTGAGATAAAAGATCAAATGTGCGTTATTATCACGAAAAAATATCGGAGCAAACAAACAGAATCTATAAAAAAAGTTAGTAAGTACCTTTTTGCTTTGGTAAGAACCATGAAGATAAAAAACATAGTTGGAGAGCCCATTTCAGTAAACGAACCACAAAAAATCTAGTTCAATGTTGTAGTCAGGCTTGGTTACATCACGTTTCATAAGACCGCAAAGGAAAGTGCAAGTGGAGACAGGAGCGGATTCACAAGGAAAAAAATATGATTTTGATATTAATGCATTCACATTGTCCGCCGACACTGGAAACATGAATGCATATTATTCCATCAAAATATTATCATTTATGTGCGTTGCTGTTACTGCACTACAAAGGTGATGATGAGATTCTACTACTTATCATTTCAAAAACGTTCCTACCTTGTTCTCTTAGAGAATATAATATAATGTGTCATACAACTCATCCATATTATTTTATATGAAGCATTTCTACTTTACTCACCTCACCTTCCACCTCATCATGATGGAGTAAATGTGCATGTCTCACTCCATAACATGCACTAAAGGGGTCCGTCGGTGCAATCAAACACATCAAGCTTTACGGTGATGATGATGACGTGCCCCTATTTCGAACAATTGTTCTTGATGCGTTCATTCATTATTCGACAAGTTATCCACACAGTAGGAGAGGATGGAAACTATTACGAGCATTTTTTACATTAAAAAGCAGCATTCACTCACTACCTTCTATGGTACATGTTATAATTTCAGTACAAGTTGGAGTTGTTCCTCAAAATTAATGCTTCCCTGCATTCATTCGCGAGAGAGAAAATGAGAAGAGGAATTTTTTAGAGAAGAATGTGCCAAACAATTTGTTAGTTTCAATCAGTCAAGCCATTAGCTTTAGCTTGTGGAATTATGAGAAGCGTTACAAACTAATCGTAAGTGGATATAATGACGTGGAAAAGACGAACGTTTACAGCAGATGGACAGGGTAAAAACAACAAAAGTAGATGAAATTAAAGAAGGTAGACCGACCACAATGAAGAATTGAAAAAGGCTGGAAGTAACACTAAAAGTAAAACATTACATCATGAATAGTAATTGCTTGTGTATAAATGATGTATTTTATGCATTTTAAAAACAAACCTTCATGAATGATGGTCGTCTGTGTGATGTGATGATGATGTGAAAGCATGTTACACTTCATAAAGTCTAACAGTCAGTCCACAGAGGAAGATTGTGTGATGTGCATGACTGCATGTCTTCCTGCTGTGTACATGACTTAGATTATTCTCTGTTTTAATTTTATTGCTTTTCATCATTTTCACTAATTTTGATGCATGCATGCCTTCCAGCAGACGGTTTTTATGGTGATATGCACTTACCGCCACTGACCATGCCCTTCAACGATTATGTAGGTATAATTAGATATAATTTCCTCTCAAAGGTCATGTGGCCTGCAATGATCATGGTCATGCATAGACCGATTTAAGCAGTAATTCTCCCTTTGAGTAAGTGAAGGAGAAAATCTTTTTTCTCTTTGCCCACACATGCATACACATTATTTCAATCGTTGGGGTAGTCTCATTTTCTTTAATTTAGGCAAATCCCCAACCACAATTATTTTTTAAAGCCATTACCGTTCTGGCAGGCAGACAGAAAGTCTCAGTGTCAATTAACCACAACATGTACAAATCTGTCCTTGAAACAGTTTACTTGTTTCAGAATAACTTTTTTTACACTTTAAAATAACTTACAGTGCTTTGGTGTAGGAGTAATCCTTTCAAAAGCATTATGCAGTATTTACACGCATACTTTTTCGGGTAGTATAGCTCAGGTTTTAAGTATTCGTGTCAATCGTCAAACTCCTATAAAAGGCATGAAGCGGATCAAAACTCGTGTTAATTACCAATGAGCAATGAATGCTCAATTCTAAACTCATGCCGCATTAGTATATTACTGAATAGGTGTGTAACGTATAAAAATCTCAATGCTACCCCACGGTAGAGCTGATTTTGTGATTTTTATATTTTAGTGAACCTTGAACCATAGACATTAATTTCATATCATCTGACGATTTCTCATCTTAATTTCTTTGAAATTCTACTTTAACTGTCGTTTCATGGACGAATATTTTAAGGTAGGTAAGCCTATAATAAGCTTAATGTTCTTTGAAAGCTAAATGTATATCAATGTATAATAGTCCTGTTACTGATTATGATGTTTCTGAAAACGTGCTGATTTTCGGCTCTCACACAAATTACGATTTATATTATGGATTTAAAACACCACGAAACGACACAACATCTCAACAAAGCATGTATAGATTACACTTCTCAACTTTGTGCGAAGCTTACTGTCACCAAATGGTAATTACTAATTACTAGACGTGGGATAAAAGGGGGATTCCAATCCGATCATACAAATTACATATATACAAAAATATATCATTCATATAGCTTGTTTTTATTTTTTTGATTATTTTGTTTCCCCATAATAGGTATATAATAAATGACGAAAAATTTGAAAAACTAACAAAACAACAGCAATCATACATCACACATGTAAGTACACTGGAAAAAGGGTTGGATTGGATATATTTAAACATGAGTATCTTATCATAACGCACAAGAGTAACAAAATGCCACTCGCACACGCAGTCATTTATTACCCTGAGCATCAACTTCTAGAGGCCAAGCCAGACAGAAATGAATTGGTAGAAGGAGGACAAAAGCATGAGAGGCCAAAAATGAATGAATTCGTTTAAAACGATGTAGGAACACGCAAAACAGATATTTTCGAACAGTATCGCCTAAGCACAGACCATCGTAGTGGTGATCATCATCATTACTGTTTTTTGGCGTCTAATAAAACGTAGAACAGAAGAGAAAACAGAACATGAACAACTTCAGGAAGAAAAAAGACGAGTATTTTTTTCGTAGTTTTTGTTGTGTTGTTGATACTTTGCTTTCGAGACTACGAGTTGTGTGTATGTTTGACGAGAGGAATGAACAGTATTTTTTATTTATATAACCAACTATTTATTTTCCCTCGTTTCCTTATGAATTGAAAGTGGTTCAATGAAATCATCGCTTTCTTATCTAGTCTTCTAAATAGCTCTTGTGTATTGAAAATGAAAAAAAAGCTTGGGCCTTCATAGTAGTGCTATGCAATACTAACGCTTATATATAATATGTATGTATTATACTTTCTTCTGGATTTTATAATGAGCGATGACGTTATGTATGATGATGAGTAATTGAGTACCAAGAAAATCAAAAGACCGCTTGCACAAAGCAGGTATACAGTGTATCGGAGTGTTTTTTTTATTAGGCTACTAATTCATTTAATGCATTCTGTTGTGCATACAACATTGTTATCATAATTTAGTCAAAAGGCTGATGACTTGTCTTGCTATAAAACTAGTGAGGAGATGAGAGTTTTTGTTTTGGTCTGCTGCGATATGGATCTGTTTAAATAAACCCTAAACGCTTCCTGCTTACTTTCACTGTCTCTCTCAACAAACTTTGGCCAGTTTTATGCACAGACACACACCACGTTGCATGCTGCTGCATGTTCCGGCTTTTTACTAGGTCTGTGATGTGAGCAACCAGCTAGAAAAAAAACGACGTTGTCGATTCAAATCGAATATAACGAACCACAAATAAACATGCATATGCTTACGTACTGCAAAGAACTTACTTTTTCCTGACTGATAGAGTAACGAAAAAAACTAATAATAATATATAATGTTATTTGAAGGCGACTAGGTTTGTGAACCATATGAGCATGCATTTTTATATTTTTTACCCATAAACCTGGTATCTTGTCTTAGCCATCACTTTTTAAACAGTATCATGTGGTGTTTTTATTACTTCAAATCTGTAAGTCTCACGATGAACACATCCCGGAAACAATGAATAAAAAAATACGCGTAAAAACGTTCCGTCTGTACATTAAGTAATTTTATAATAATAGCTTCTCGGTAAAGTACCTACATACTATATATAAGTCTCACAGTCAAAAAAATGCCGGCTCGATGCATATAAACGTATTTTAAATTTTAAATATAAACCAGGTTTACATGAAATGCTTGATTTGATGTAGTTGATAATGTGTCATGTCTGTTTGAAAATTTTATTTTTGCCCTCTTGAGCTTTGTTACTTTTTTGGTTTCTGGTGCATTTAACGGCTCAAAACATAAAAATGGGGAAAAATGGAATGATGAACTTTGTTTAACTTTATCAAAAATTTACACGCGCGTGATCTTGCATGCCAAAGGAAATAAAATACATGAAAAAAAACGCTTTGTTGATGATGCTGTTTTGGTAATTGTTGTTGGTGTTATGTTGGTTGTAACCAAATATGGGCCATTTATTTACATCACAAGTAAGTGAAAAATGCATCTTGAATTTTTTAATAATTAAAGTCATAAAGACGGACACTTTCAAAAGGAAATGCGAAGCTCATAAAAATGGTTTTCCATAAATAAATAAACAATCATCTTTTCAGACAAGTAATATTTAACAAATATTGCATTTGCTTTGAATACGTTTCTTTGCCTCAAAGCGATTAAGATTTAGTAATAGCGAAACGAAAACATTACTCATATTGTAAGTACTGAAAGTATAAAATATTATATTACCTGTGACTCTGTATAGTAGAGAAATGTGCAGGTGTGTTACGAATTGATGGAACTCTAAAAATCACGATGATTGTTGGCTCGCTATATGATAAATAGGATTTGTCCAATTTTCCAGTTAATACTCACAGTCACGTAAAGCTGCCAAACTACAACAATAATCAGTCATGTGGCATATACCGGCTTGTTTTTGTGGTATTATATTTTTCTTCTGATTTTCGACACGTGAGAAATGAAATCGCTTAGTTCAACAAAACAACATTTCTATATCATCATTACTTGTATCTGTTTTCTTTTCATACTTTTCAACGGGTGTAATTTTTTCTCAAAGGAAATGCTTTATTATGTCCACCAAATAAAAGGTATAACTTGGAATATTAGTTTTGAATGTAGTATATTTTTCTGTGACACAAATTACAATTTGATGCGTTTTGCAATATAAGAATGTCTTCCAATAATCGGAATTATATACTTCGCACTATCATTAATTTCACTGTAATAAAGCCGTTTTTCGCCACGTAGTTCATATGTGCTGACAGTACAACATTTTGTTTGGGTCTAACTTGAATTTTTCATTGTATCACAAAAACTTTGTTAGCTGGGGAAAGTGCTTTATTATTTGATCTATGCAGTTCCAACTGTCAATCAATAAGTGTATGGTGGTACAGCATACAAATTGACATGCGAGCAAACGTGATACGCTCACGAGTAACACGAGGTGTGTATATCTTAATGATAAGGTTTTTTTCTATGCAAAATGATGTTTATTGAAAAGTCGCATATTTTTCTGCTTGCCACTTGTTCGCTATTGTCACATACACTTTCTTACGCCAATTTCACGACATGGCACATGGGTTAACTGACGAGAGAAGAAAAGTCTACAGAGATCTTGTTCTCACAACGGCAGAGACGTGACTGAAACAAAATGCTTGTGTGATCACAGAAGAGTACCAAACCAAAGAGTACGCTCTCCTACTGATCTTTTCTTGTCGTTGCTGAACATTTTAGTAAGTACATAGAAAATGCATTACATTGTGATGTAAGTATACAGACATGCATGAAAATACATTACTACGGCTGCTGTGAAACTTGTATGCATGGACAAAACGAAAGCCTTTTTTGCCTTGTCGTTTATTCCAGTAATTTTGGTACATGTATTGAAAGAACAAGCGAATGTCTATGATGGAGAATGCAGACTAATTGTGTTGTTGTTTTGACACATCGAAAGTGAGAAGTTGTTTCTCACAAACTAATGTTATTTGTTCAGACTCATGAGTACAAATATATAAAAAGCTTGCTGGAACTGCGCTCATTTTTGTATTTGTAACGTTCTGGCAATTGAGGGCATAAATTAAATGCAAAAAATCTGTAATTAGTCCTGTTTTTGTTGACATAAATCATATTGATTCTTTTTTCAACACAACATTAAAGTTATTCGTGTCCCGTCCCCTCAGCATTGCTATTGCAATGACAGGTCATATGGAGGAATTCAAAAAAATCAATTGGTAATTGTCGTGTCATATTTCAGATAATGGTATATGCGATTTGGAGTAGAAATTATATAAAATTGTATTGCTGTTAGCCAAAAATAATGAGCAATTCTTTAGTACTTCCCATTTCATAAAATCGGCCCCAGTTCCCAGTATCACGTCTGCCGATTTTCGAATTTAAAAAATCCCTAAAAATAATGCCGTTTGGCCAAATTAAATGAGCAACTTAAACAAAACTGACGAAGAAAAAATGTCTTTATGCGTTAATTTTATTGCGATGATCCCCCTACAAATGATCTCTCTAGTCTTAAGTCAGTATGCATGCCAGCTTTGTTCTATGCTAGATAATCAATGAAACTAGAAATGTTGCTTTAAGATACGCATACCAAGTTTATGATTATTTTTGTAAAATTCACTTTGATACTTAAGGAAAGCCTCTACGTATCTTGGTCTTTATTCAGGTGTTTAACATTTAGAATAACAGAAACTCCTGAAAAATAAAACATTATTTTTTTAACCTTAACTCTTATTCCAGGATTTTTCGATCTACGAAACAAATTTGAATTTGCCAATTTATTCGTTATTCGTAAAACTAGAGCAAAGGTACACTAAATTATTAGGAAAATGTTTCGTAAGGTGTACACAAATTTTGATGTTCCTATTTCGAACGTTTCACTTTTGTCTTTAGTGGAAAAAATTTGATTACTCTGTACTGCAAAACGGCAAGCTTTTACTGGAAAGAATTTTGCATTTAAAATATGCATTGCATCATATTATTGCAAAAGATTTTTTGTGCAACGAAGCTCATGTACATTCCAAGAAAAAAAATTACAATTAGTATTTTTGAGGAAATAGTTATTGAAAGGGTACGACATTATGTTTAGAACAACTAAATTAGTACAACTATAAGTAGCTACAAAGTAAATGCATTAAAATGTCATGTGACGAAACTTTGGCTAAATAGCTAGCTGCTTGATTATCTATAAAATATTTTTCAATTAATATAATCAAGTAAAATTCGCAGTATAAGTTCACTAATTACTGATACAAACAAACTTCCTTATGGACACATTCGTAGTAGTAAATTACACTTTAATCACAGATAATCAAAAAGGTTAAAATACGTCGCGAATTCCACCCTAGGTGCTGAGGAAAGTAATATATGCCTAACAATCATGGTAAGAGCAAAGTGGAATTTTTCCTCTATCCTAAGCTAGCAAATACAAGCAATTAAAGTATAAACTATAAGTTGAGCTAGGTTTATATGGAACACGACAGGTGGCCTCCAGAAGCAGTTGAAATCACATAGTTCCACCGTCGATTGAATATTGTTTACTGAACTTGTAAACTTATGATGAAACTAAATGAATGAAGTCTGAAAATGAATCAAGTATTCAGTATTCTGTCGTGAATTTATATGTTGATTGCATGGGTGGGTAATTATTGGGTTTGTTCCCACATTTAAACCTATATGTGTTAAATGTAAGTACAAGCACGCATTTCATACTACATTTCTCATTGATAATCATATTGGATTAAAACAGCCACATGGCAAATCGATACGTAGATATAGGGACTTGATGAAATTGTTCATATTGATTGACATTCAAAACCAAATTACAAAATGTGATATGAATTGATTTACACTTACATATCACGATTTAAAAAGCTAGTATTGCGGATTAAAATCAATCAATAAAATATATCACTTAAAACCAATGCATCTTTAAACTTGAACTTGAACGATATTAAGTTAATCATAGTAGTCATTATGCAATTGTCATCAAAAAACGTCAGACTTTTAGGTACACATGTATATGTACATAATTTAGTCCATTCATTATTCGATTCTTTCACACCAAATCGATTAGAGATTATACAAAAGCACTTCAGACCGAATAATGCCATATTATCCTAACTTGAAAACGAATGATTTCGCTATCACTACTAAAAAATCATGTGGTATGATTTCTTGCAATTATCGATTGTCATTTCTGATAAATCACGACTTGAGTGATTGTTCTTGTGAGCACATGTATAAAAATATATTCATACATTTTGGAACAAAATCCAAATTAACAATGGTAAAAACAAACATAATGCCAAGATGTGTATGGGCGATTTTCTCTTCAGTAAGATGCGTAGGATTTTGCCAAAAATGCCTGGCCGTAATTTTAAAGGTTCCATGAGACAAAGATAGGAGGGGGCACACGACTGATTATGACTTGAATGAATGTCTGGTGCATTACGTAATAAATCAAACTTGTAATGAAGTACAATTATATGAGTTAGTGTGCATTTTTACATGATATCAATCAGTTTACAACTTAAATTTCGTTGTCCAAGGATTCTACCCCTTTACTTTAAAGACGTATGTTTCAGCCAAATCTGTCTTACTAATGTTGAGTTGGTTAGTTGTCTAAATGTACACATATCTCTGGTAAAAATCTATTTGTATGTGAATATTTTTTTCCATATCATTTGTTTCATGATTATCATTACGTTTCTTAAATGACTTTCAGCAACTCCAACGCTAAGACGTGATACTTAGGAATATCCATGTACGAATCTGGAAGGAAGCGGAAGGTGATAATATGTTTATAAAGTAAAGGCACTGCTTGCTTGAGAATCAAGAAGAGAGGAGACAACAACAAAACATCAACACATACAGACAGACATTATCTCCATGATTTTTATATGCAATGAAGGTCTGAAAGATAAAACATGAATAATATACACAACACTTACTCATCGTCTTCACACAGGACAAACTACTATTAATTGTTGCCGTTAGGCGTAGGCGACAATGATTTATGACTTGTGATATCTCATTATGTTAGTTAAACAGATCGTTTGTATACAAAACGTAATTTCGCTCGTTTATCGTTCCTACTTCTCCTAGAGAGATGATATGTCATGACATGCTATGATACGATGAGGTGAATAGTTGCATTAGCCGTTAAAAATGAAAAGGTAAGTTGATCATGTGCTTATATAGAAACTGGTGAGAAACCCCACGCTAGATTTTTTTTACTTTTTTCATTCTCAGTTGGATTACTTAAATATCATGTTCACTGCCTGTATCTCCATGCATGGCTAGAGTATTCACATTATGTATGAATGAATTGATGCAGCAATAAGATGACAAGATTAGAGATGGAATGAATTGAATTTCAGACTGTTAATTGTCATGTTCTAAGGTTTTTGAGTATTAAAACGTGTAAGTGATAACACAATTTTTTTTGTTCATATGCAGTTCACTTGCAACAAAAGCAATATAGCCAGATTGATTATTGATATCTATAGCCAATATTTTGCATTAAGAAGCTCTCATAATAGTCTGAATTACGACAACAATACTAGTATGTTTACACAATGAGCATTTGTTAAAAAATGTCAAGAGTATTATTTCCCAACAATTTGCAAAATATCAAAACTGAAGTGGTCGTGACGTGTTGTGGTGGTGTCTCATTGTAATATTATTAGCTCTGCAAAAAATACTCTGCAACGCTTGAGAAGTGTTACATATAAATATATATGATATGAGCGAGCAAGTGCTATAAGTAAAAAGTAATTGGTAGGAATATAAGAGGTAGGTCTGAGATTTTTAAGGTTAACACTGATTCCAGCAGTTTAGTAAACCGATAGAGAGGAGAAAATGAAGCGAATGGAAATTAGACAACTAAATTCGTAGGTTGCGTTGAGCAGATAATTAAGTATTCCATAAGCGGCTCACATGTGATTGAAAAGTGAAGACAATGATTTTGTACCCACAGCGTCACTCTTAGCTATCTATAGTATGCATTCAAGTTTGACTGACAGATATACCAATTAAAATGAGAAGTAATTACACTATGATAAGAAACGGTGGATCAAAAGTTTTCTTTTGTTGTTCCGTAGTGGTAGTAGGGTTCGGGAAATCGTTGAGGCTGCAGGAACAGCTTATTTACTGCGATTGCATATGTAACGGTATTTCATACGGGGGGATTTTTATAATTATCAAAATTATTTATTTGATTTGATCTGCGTTTCCATTTTTGAAGACGGAAACTGGGTGTAATATTATTGATTTTGCAAAATATAAAGCTACGCATTAAAATGGCAAATTATTTTGAGTGGCCAGATTGTAAGTGATTTACGTAACATTTTCGTAAAATTAGAAAAATTGTAGATAGTTCATCAAACTTTGTTCGAATACTTAATTAATTATAAAAATTGGAATTTTTAAAATCTTTGCTCTCTTTAAGATTTGGTGGTTGGAGGAACTCTTCTTTTATCACTTTTTATTGGACTATATTATGGACTTATCGCAAAGCAACAGACCAACGATGATATGTTGCTTGGTGGAAAATCCATGGGTATTGCCCCCATTGCGGCGAGTATGCTGGTTACATATCTTTCCGCAGTAACTGTACTAGGTAAGTAAATGATATGGAAATAATCTTGTAAAGTTTTGAAGGTCACGAAATAATTCTTTTTTCTTAAAAAACAGGGTATCCAGCAGAAGTGTATGGGTTCGGAATGCAAATTTTCATGAACTCTATAACTTTCGTGATTGTTGTTCCATTTAGCGTGTACTTTTTCATGACCGTTTTCTATAAAATGCAATTGACTAGTGTGTACGAGGTAAGCACGTGCAACTTATCTATTCACAATTGCTATTATCACACGAGTTTACGAGAAAGATTGAGAATGTTGAGATAAATATTTAAAAATTTGCAGTATTTGGAATACCGATTTGATTCTCCATTTGTGAGGATGTTTGCATCTTTTATTTTCATTTTCCAAATGACTGTTTTCATGGGCGTCTGTCTCTTTGCTCCCTCGATTGCTTTGTCAACTTTTATGGGCCTTGAATTGTGGCATTCTGTTCTAGGTTTGGGTTTATGTGCCACAATTTATACAAGCATTGTAAGATTTCGTTTCGTTTTGTTAAATTAAATAATTTGAACAATTAAAGTTCAAGCAATAATATTTATTTTGTCTGTGATGTTTATACAGGGTGGACTTAAAGGTATGTCTTAAGACATTAAAAATTAATGTTGGTATTACGTACATATGAAAAGATAAATTTAGTAAAAAATTGTTTATTTTGTATTATGAAAACAATAGCTGTGGTTTGGACTGATGTCTTTCAATTATTTATGATTCTTCTTGGAATGTTTGCGATTATAATAAAAGGTAAATGCCTAAAAATAATTTTACAATACCGGTGAAAATATTGATTGTTGGCTTAAACAATTCTTTTAAATCTAATTTAGGATTCATGAAGGCTGGTGGAGTAGTCGAAGCTTTTCAAAAGGCTCATGAGCATGGACGGCTGGAAGTTTTTAAGTAAAATAATGGAACTGCATATTATTTTCAAAATTCCTTTTAAAACACCAGTGAGTAATGATTTTTAAATCTGTTTAAAAAGTTTTACAGTTGATCCATTTATGCGACACAACACATTGAATATTTTCCTTGGAACCGGATTTGCAATTTTTACTGGATTCGCAACTCACCAGCCTCAAGTACAACGATACTGTAGCTTACCCTCTTTGGGCCATGCAATCAAGCAAGTTATTATTTTTTCAAAGAACGCATTAAACATCATTATTATATTCTAAAGTTGTGCTAAATTATTATTTCAAATTTTAGAGCAACGGCTTTCGCCATTCCATTGAACATTTTTACAATAGTACTTTGCCTGCTATCTGGAATCACCATATTCTCCTCATATGCAGGTTGTGACCCTATGGCACTTGGGGAACTTAAAAGGATTGATGGCATTGTGCCCTACTTTGTAATGAGGGAGTTAACATTTTTTCCAGGGATGATGGGCTTGTTCACTGCCTGTGTCTTCAGTGCATCATTGAGGTATTCAATTCTACTTTAATGTGTGATAGGATTTTTGTAGTTAGCTATTTTGATTCATTCACTTGCTCATTTCAACATTGTCAAATAATTAATTATGTCGTTGGCAGTACATTGTCTTCAGGTTTGAATTCGCTTGCGGCGGTGACGTGGGAAGATTTTCTTGTTCGTATACCAGCACTCAAAAGAATGAGTCCTAAAGGACAAGTAAATCTTATCCGATTTTTAGGTAATTATTTCTTTAAAGTTTGTAGTTCTTTTCCATCAGCCACTATTACTTTTTACTTTTTCATTTATGTTTGACAATGGTTTAAATTAAATAATTAATTTACACCCTTTTTGTTTTAAATAGCCATCGTGTACGGTGCTCTTAGTATCATAATTGCTTTTGGAGCCCAAAGGATGGGCTCTATATTATCAGCAACCATAACTGCCCTTGGAGCTTTAATGGGACCTCTTGGAGCAATATTTGTGTTGGGTGTCCTGATGCCATTCGTGAATAAACCAGTACGATAGTGATGAAATCAGTTTAAATATTTCCGATCACCTATTTTGTGTAACTTATAATAATTGATTTTTTTAAATTAGGGTGCAATAACCGGAATGTTGACGGGATTTTTAGTTATGCTTTGGATTTCCATCAATGCATTAGCCCTAGAAAAATCTCACATTCCATTGGAGTTCTCTGCAGAGAAGTGTGAAAACGTAACCATCATTCCTGCAAATGCCACACTTTCTCATCCACCTGTGAACTTGTATGATACCAAAATAATGTCATAACATAATATTACCCATGAAAATATTATAATTCTTTAAATTGTTGAATCGGATGCTTTAATTACAGGGAATTTCCTGAGAAGCTTTACACTCTTTCATACATCTTATATCCATTTGCGGGCGGTGTCATTACATTCGTTGTATCTATTGTTGTCAGCATTTTTACTGGAGGTATGCTAATTGGCTATACTTATATATTGGACAATATAAAACAATTATTAGTTTTAAAGAGTTCATTTTTTTTAAATTTATGTTGCAGGACTGTGTTCCGCCAAAAAGATTGATCCTAAATACCTTCATCCTCTTGTCCGTAGAAGACAAAGTGTAGTCGCAGAGAAAGAAATGAAATATATTAAATCCCATTACGCTCGAGTTATTCCACCAACATCCCCTCAATACTCAAAGATGTCCCCCTTTGGATCACCAACTTCCCCACAGTATTACCGGTACGAAGCACCTACAGATGCATTGGTGGAAAATGAAAAGTTACCACAACCAGATCGCCCTAGTCCTAGTAGACCTCTTTTGTAGTATGTTTATTATCCGCTTGTAAACTGTAGAAATAGTTATATTGCATGTATTTGATGACAAAGAATTCAAATTTCACTAATACACATCACGTTTCGTTTATATGTATATCACGACGAAGAAAGTCGCAATAAAAATTTCTTAATATTTGTATTAAATAAAATCAATATATGCATTTGCAAAATATTTATTTGTGACGTGAGCATGCTTACGAAAAATCATATTGACTGATAAAAAACAAAAACTACTCCACCGAGGGCACTTTGCCATGGTTTAGTGGAGTAGATTAGTAGAATTTTCTGGTTGTCAATTCTTCGACAATTTTTTTGCATGCAACATTGGACATAACACAAGATGCAAAATGGATGGCCGACTTTATTCAACGTAAACAAATCAACCAGATCATTTTATTTCTTTGCGATACACGATTACCTTATTTTAATTTTGAAATACATAGTAGTAAAATAAAATTGACTACAACTTCAAACTTTCGTGCTATTTTAATTAGCATAGTTGTTCACAAGTATTTTAAAAGATCACTGATAGTCATGATAATATTGAAATTATCGTTATCTTTGCAATCATTGATCAATTCATTTTCGAAGTTTATTGGCTTTTAAGTGGACATCAGGTATATTTGTACTAAATCCTTCCCATTATCTTTACTATTGAATTCATTCATGATAGATTAAAAACTTTATTGATACATCTATATTTGGTCATGTTCCATACTATCGCATTGTATCACATCACATGCTTTTTATCAAAACTACGATTTACAATATAACCAACACCGTGGGATTAGTGGAGCCAAAGAGTTACGATTATTTGATTTCAATGTCCAAATTTCCAATACAATAAATATTTATACAGTTTCTGGATCAATGATACCTTTATAAATAATATTGAATTAAAATTTCCATTTGTACCATATGAATGGAGCTTTTTTCAATGATTGCTTTTCTTATCCTTGCTTGGATTATGATAACAACGATTGCATTCAATCAGTACCCTTTAACAAATTAATCATTTCACATGAACTGATCAATTCATCATTTCGCAGTCACAAGATACTATTCGGTTGGTCGTTGGGTGGTGCACATGGAAGAAATTTTGTTGAATTATTAAGTGTACTTATTATTATGACTTATGACCTCGAAAGATTTTCTAAATTCTACCATTAAGTAAAAGTGCTAAAGTTGAAAGGGTTTTGTTTGCTGTTAAATCAGCAAAACTCTTTGAAATAGATCTTTATTTTAAAAAAAAATAACAGTACAATTTACTAACTAACGCCAACATGTCGTTCGGGTTTAATCATTTTGGTGTTTTCGATTACATTGGTAAGATCATTTTCTCAAGTTCAGTATTATTATTTGATTGTGTGTAGAGTTCCTGTCAGTGTTCTTATGGTTTTCGTTACTTCGCACTTTTTTCCTCGTAGCGGTGGCTGGGACGCTTCTCTTCTCAATTTGCATAGGACTCTACTATGGTTTCGTGGGAGAACAAACAAAGGACGAGATGCTGGTTGGGGGAAGGAATATGAAAGCGTTGCCTATCGCGTATGATGTCATATTATATCACAGCATTGAAGTTTTAATTTTTTTAAAGTCTGTTTCAAAGTTCGTGTTATGAAGAAAAAATTGTTCATTTTTTTCAGAGCAAGCATGCTTGTCACGTATTTTTCCGCAATTACAGTTTTAGGTATGTCATTCGGAAACTGCTGAAAACGCAACTACATAGTAATTGTGAAGAAAGATTTTTTAGTTAACTAATTGAAATTAATTATCTGCAGGTTATCCAGCTGAGATTTACTCATATGGGATACAGATCTACATAATGACAATTCTAGGAATGATTTTCATACCATTATCAACACTTATATACGTCAAAGTATTTTATGAAATGAAGTTGACTAGTGTTTACGAGGTAAGCTAACGAGCAAAACTCGAACTTGAAAATTTAATGGAAATTCTTGAATTTATTAGTCTTGATCGTTATCGTTTACCTTGTTGTTATTTTAGTACCTCGAACGCAGATTTGATTCCGTTTTGGTGAGGTGGCTCACTTCGTTTACATTTATTCTTCAAATTCTTCTCATTAACGCGGTTGTACTTTACGCCCCCGCAATAGCCTTGGAAGCGATTGTCGTGAGTTGATTCAAAGTCAAAAGGCAAAAAAAGAATGATTTCTAAAGTATTTATTTAATTATTATGCTCACATTTGTTGTAGGGTTTACCGATATGGCTGTCTATCACTGGGATAGGCGTGATTGGCACGGTGTACACCTCTGTGGTATGCAACTTTAAAATTACATACACTAACACCAATTATGGCTTTAATTACTCTAATAATAGGATTTTGTTTTATGCGGCAAAATTATTTGCGAGTCATCAGACAAAATCAATTTGGCAATAAATATTTTATGAACCACAGGTATCCTTAATTTTATTGAATAAATTATAAACTTACCTTTTTTATCTTGGCCTAAATTCTCTGCAGAATTCTAGAACTTGAATTTCACGATAGAAATTATAATTTAAATTAGAATTAATTTACTATTATTTCTTCAACTCATGGGTTTCTCATTGAAGGATTTTTTTGTACTGAAGATGCATTAATATTATTATGGAAATTTATACATAGTAATTTATTGATCAAGAAACCCATTTTGAGGCCAAAGCCCTTCAGTTGTGTTTGTCTCCTTTTTATGGCTGAATGACATATACCAAGTAGTACACTGTTCGGAAACCGATGAGTTGTCTGTTGTTTGATGAAAAATGAATCACACAATTTAATAACAGTATATTTTAGTTAATATGATGAAAAGACGAATTTTATAATATTCAATATAACATCAATATATTCCAAAGATAATGAATGGAGATAATAATGAGAATCGATTTCTTTTTGCTTTTTCGTACTTAGGGCGGACTTAAAGGTATGCTTTAATTAAACTATCATTTTCAATAGGCATAATAAAATTCATTCAAAACATTCATTTATTTATTTTTTAGCTGTTGTCTGGACGGATGTATTTCAGTTCTTTATGATTATCATTGGAATGTTTTCAATCGTTACAAAAGGTTTTATTAAAGCTGGTGGAATTGAAAGGGCCTTCAGAGTTGCATCAGAGAAAGGCCGAATGGTTTTGTTCGAGTAAGTAAAGTCTCGACATTATTATCATGACATCAAGTATTAATCAATGAAATCATTAATTTTACCAATCGGTATGAATAAATACCTTGGGACCTTGGTGTAAATTAGTTACATTAATTTATGTACATAGTATGTATGCGTAGTCATAAATACTTCATACATGTACACCCGATAAGAGAAGAAATCATTCTTCAGGACATAGATTTCACTACTAAAAATCCGTATTAATCCGTTAAGTTATCAGTAGTAATAATATTTGATAAGCCTATCAAACACGTGCAGATTTGCATGTGCGTACTGAACATTATGAATACAAAAACCGTTGGATTTAAAAAAAATGTTTGCAGCTTCACGTTGGATCCTTTTATGCGACACAATACATTCAACTTTTTCTTTGGTTATGGATTTACTGTTATGTCTTTGTACGGAACACATCAGCCACAAGTTCAGAGATATTGCAGTCTTCCTAATCTGCGTACAGCAGTCAAGTAACGTTACCTATGCATCTATTAATCCATTTATGTATGCGTGCCTAATTTTATATATGCAATTTTAATAACAAAATATTTCTTTTACATAGGGCGCTTTTATTCACTATTCCACTTAAAGTTTTTACTATGACGATTGTCCTGTTTACTGGAATAAGCAGTAAATGAATCATAGATCAATAATTTGTTTTTGAATTGCTTCAAATGCAAGAAATTTGTTATGATTTCATTTTAATAGTTGTCGCAACTTATGCTGGATGTTGCCCGATTCTGCTTGGGCATATCAGCAAACAAGATGCAATAATACCATATTTTGTTATTAAGGAACTGGCTTTTATTCCCGGAATGATGGGTATTTTTGTATCTTGTATTTTTAGTGCAGTTTTAAGGTAATTAGTCATTCATTACTATTACATATGAAAACGTGTGGTGTCATAAGTATGTGCGATGTTTAAAATTACAAACTAAATGAACATGTTTATATTTAGTTCGGTCTCATCAACACTTAACTCGCTTTCTGCGGTAACATGGGAGGATTTTTTGGCAAAAATCAGTCTATTTAAGAACATGAAAAGTACTTCTCAAGCACAGTGTACAAAAGTCCTAGGTAAGTCATTCTAACTACGAATATATTTATTTCAATTTTTGGCAATCATGGAGGCTATTTCAAGATACATAAATTAATAGTTTAAATTGGTTTGTTTAAAAGCTGTTATATATGGCGTATTGAGCGTACTTCTTGCTTTTGGTGCACAAAACCTTGGAGCGATTTTCCAAGTTACAATGACTGCTGTTGGAGCAACAAGTGGACCATTAGGGGGAATATTTCTGTGTGGATTGTTCATACCTTTCATGAATAAATTTGTAAGTGAATAATTTTGTTCTTTAATAATAAATAGAATTCCAAATGTGTGAATATTTTCTTCTTTATTTCATTGAGTGATTATATATTCCAGGGCGCTATAGTTGGAATGCTTTGTGGCTTGGTGACGATGATGTTCATTGGAGTAAACAGTTTTATTTTGGGAAAACAATATGTTTTACATCCCCGTCTACCCACGGATATTTACGACTGTCCTGCAGAAACGGACTATTCTCAGCTTGTAAATGTTACTAACCCAGCCTTACCGGAATTGTGAGTTAACTAGTATTTTTTAAATGCCAAATTTTAATAAAAAATTAAATAAACTAATGCTAACCAAAAATATTCCGCAATATGCTCTGACGTTTCAACAGTGGATTCCCTGAGAAAATATATACTCTGTCATATATCCTGTACCCTTTCATTGGTTCTGTAATCACAACTATTATAGGATGCCTTGTATCAATTGCTACTGGAGGTTAGTACTAAAGTTATATTCTTATCCTTTAAGCACAACTACAATTTCATTATCTTCAAAATTATAATACTTATGATATACTTCTATTATAACTATATTTAGGGCTATGTAATTACCACAAAATAGAGGAAAGGTATTTACATCCATGGATACGTGGATTCGCTTGTGTACGACGTTATATAAGACCTGACCGTTATAGTACGGAACTCAAGGAATCTAAAAAATATTTAAACCCTTCTAATAATTTTAATAATAAGGAAGAACGTACGTACGAACCAGTTCAAGAGGATAAAAGCATGTATTAAATAATCATACGAATACCAAAAGAAAAATTTGTACAATAATGATTTTTAAGTATTAAAAGTTTGCAATAAACGTAGTTAGTTTATTTTTCAAAGAATATGGGTTAAATATCAAATACTCTCCAAATTTAAGTTTAAGTCATTATTTCTAAAAGTCTTTTTCTCGTTTAAAATAGTGACGATGCAACGGTATTAAGTTAATAATTATAAGCGTAAAAGCGTAGTATTAATATTGAACTATTTAAAATCATCGTCTTCGTCACTGGAATCGTCCATCACAACAATGCGTTTTCTTTGTTTCGCTCGACTAGTACCCGACTTTTGCACTGGCTTGGCATCTTTTTTTCCACGACGAGTTTGTCGACCTGAGTTACCTGTAGCTATTTCCTTTTTCGCTATATTCATGGCTTGTGTAAAAGCTCCGACATCCATATATTCAACGTCATCATCTGCTTGGCAAAATGAATCCTGTAAATTGAACGAAAAATTAGTTAACAGCCCTATCCCAGAAGTCAAAATGGAATACCACATATTAAGTTAAAAGTTTGGAATATTATTTCTATACATCTTCATAGGTTTCCCCAGTTTCGTCCATTGTGCTTCCGTAATTTCTAGGCGAGAGTGGTTTTTCAATACGACCAAACTTCATTGGAATGGAATCCTTTACGCTCTCTAGGTACATAGCGTGTTGACTAGAAGTAAGAATTCTTGTTAACTTCCCGCAATGTTACATGCATATTTCAGCTAGCTAATTGATGTGGATTTGTAATTATAGATATTGCCGTGATTATAACAAATTTTCAACAAAAATTACCTTGGTGTCACTGTATCATTGTCATCATTAGTAACAAAGGAATCATCCATATCATCCAGCCCTTCATACTCAAATTCGTTTTCGTCATCATACGAAGTCTCACTTCCACTGGCATCAGCTTGGGAGGCAATATAAGGGTTTCTTTTCTCCTTTCTTTGTTTCGGTCTAACTATATCCCGTTCCAATACGTACGGGGATTCATCGTCGAATAAATTGGATTTCACCGAGGTGGAAGGTTGACGGCGACTTGAAGCCGGGAGGTTAAGTAGCTGGGACAATGGCTCAGGCTCCCAAGGTTCGGAGCACAGAAGATTTAGTATAGGAGACAATGGCTCGTCTTCCTCAGATTCTACAGTTGGCGGGTCACGTTTCTGGTGTTCTGGGGAGCGAAAATTTTGTACAGGAGACAGTGGTTTTGGTTTCCTAAGTGATGAAGAACGAAAATCTGGTGTAGGGTCGATTGGGTCAGATATCCGGTGAGATGGGGGTGGGGGGTTACGTATTCTAGACAACGGACGAGATGGCTGGAATCTTGAGGGCGGAAGATTTAGCACGGGAGACACTGGCTTTGGTTCCCTAAATGATGAAGAGCGAAAATCAGGTGCAGGGGAGATTGGGTCAGACATTCGGTGAGATGAGGGTTGGGGACGCATTCTAGACAATGGCCTAGATGGCCGAAATTCTGAGGACGGAAGATTTAGTATAGGTGACAATGAAGGAGACTTTTCTCGAATTCTCGGCTTCGAATCTTCAACCTGTGCTGTATCAGTCTCAGTGGATAATGTTTTCTTTTTGAATTTGAACTTTTTAGTTGGTATAACTGGCACTGCCACTTTGTCTTTCTTACTGTTATCATCAGTGACTTTGACAGCAGAATGAGCTGAACTCGATAGTTTACAGTATTCAATGGAAATGTCATCATCCACTTCTTGTAATCTCTGCGTAGTATTTTGTTTATTGGTCTCCGATGATGTTCGCAAACACGAGGTAGAAGAGATCTTGAAAACATCGTCCCGCCGCTTTCCGCGACTAAGAGAGCTTTTTCTAACTGTTCTTTCAGGTACAACTTTGGGGATTGGTTCATTCTTTTCAGGGATAACTTTGGGGATTGGTGCTTTCTTTTCAGAGATAACTTTGGGGATTGGTGCAATGTTTTCAGGTACAACTTGTGCTTTTTTCGATTTAAGTCTTTTCAGTCTGTCCAGGAATCGGTTTTGTCCTACTTCAGGTGATGCAGAATATTGGCTTCTAATTTCATCATCCGAAGAAGATTCTTTGGATGGGGTCGTTGGGGCTGGAATTGGTTTGTCATAAAGAGTATCATGACAAATATTCTCGTCCATCTTATTTGGCGGTGAGTCATCGAAGAAATTGTCAGGTATATCAAACATTGCCATATCAAACTCTTCGTCAATAAATGGTTCGTCTAAAACTGCAAGATCATCGATGTTGTCATGATCAGTTTTCGCCTCTGATAAGTACGAGGTGTTATGAGTGCTTCCTTTGATCTCTTGATTTTCAAAGTTGCTATTAGAAATCTCAGTCCTCTTTTTGGTATCATAAGTTGTGGAGGTAGTCTGCTTATCCTTCTTCCCTACTTCATGGGTTATAATGTTGCTTTGATAAGTACTTTTCCCGGCGACTGCTTTTTGATGTTCAGAAATTTCATGATATATCTTTTCTTTCTTCTCATTTTGTAAAAGCTTGTTTTTGTGTGCCTTCTCTTCGACGCCATGATTTTTAAAGGTATAATGGGAAGCCTTCGTCTGCTTTTGCTCACGATGAGCATGATGTGGCTCTATCGGATTTCCGCATTCACAAAACTCATCGTTCAAATAGGAGAACGACTCCCTAGACTTTATACTAGATTCAATTGCTTCCCACGCCTTATCATCGAGCAGCAGCTTATCCAAGTTTTTAATACCAGCTTCTGAAGCAATGACACTAATAGATGTGGTAGTTGGAAATTTGCTTTTATAAAAAGTTGTACAAGGTTTCCAATCTTTTTTATCTGTTTTATCAGTATCAAATATTTTTGGATATACAGAAAACGTATTAAATGCTTTGTTATCCTGTAACATGTGCACGTGCATTCCCTCTTCATTACCGTAGTCATCATCATCTTTAATTGTAATGACTGGATGAGGATCTACGACGACTGAGGCGGATTCCTCTCTTCTGCGGGGAGAGGATTGAGATTGAGATGATGCCTTGTGCATTCGCTCAAACAACTTTGCTATGTTATTTGATGAAACGTCAGAACCAGCTTTCTTTTTACTTGCAGTTTTTGGTTGTTGCTTTCTTTTGCTTTTTGATGGCACAGGGGCTGGAATCGGCTTAGACGGCCCTGTTCATTAATTGAAAAATTAACAATGCATTCTGATCATACAAATTATTTAGTAAAATTATAAACGAACAAATTAATACCAGGTTCTTCGTCATCAACGTCCACTTCCATCGGTTCGGGTAGATGATCGGGATTCTGCTCAGTTGTTAAAACGACGGATAATTTGTAGCAAGTAGGATCCACGCCTGCAAAAGTGTAAAATAATTGGTGAATCACGGATGATTAAAATTAGTCTACAGTTATAATTCAGTCACCAACACACATACCTGCCGGCACCATTCGAGGACTTTGCTTGTACAAAAATGGTTCAAGTTTCTGTGGGTCAGTTATACTTTTACTAATGCTAGAATGCAGGCTGAAACTAGCAAGGTAGCTCTGAAATACAATCGACACATAAAAATATTTCAACTGCTCGTACTTAAAACTGGAACGTAAAATAAGTTCAAAATTTACCTTTTCCTCTTTTCCATGAGTTAAAAGAAACACAGTTTTTCCTTCCCGTTGTCTCCCGGTACGACCCATTCGCTGAATTAAGCGCGTAGGTGATTTACTGGCATCAAAACAAATTATCAAGTCCACTTCGCCAATATCCAGTCCTTCTTCACCAACGGAAGTGGACACGAGTACGTTAAAGCCGCCATCCCGAAATTGTTGCACTACCTGTACTTGATCCTTTTGTTTCAAACCACGACCGACAGCACTTGTATTGGCTTGCCCAATAAATACCATGGGTTTCACCATAGGACGAAGTGAATTCAGCATATTACCAATTTCTTGAACACTGTCACGATACTAAAAAGTACAGAAAATTTGATCACACATGCTATAGCTTCCGACTTTAAAAAATAGTGTTATGGTTGTGCAAGTTGAAATTATTTACCTGACTAAATATCATCACTCTTGTTGTCGCATTCTTGGTTTCGTATTCCAGGAAGTGTTTCTGCACTATTTCCTTCAATACTTTTAACTTGGGATGACTTAAAGTGAAATCCACCTCTTCGTGTAAAAACGATCGATTAGTAACATTGGCACGAGGGCTGCCAACCTAAAACATAAATTTATGCAATCAGGCAATTAAGTTTTTAAACAGTAGTAACTGTGTTTTCACACGACACATATGTATATATGTATATATACTTAATTACATACCTTCGAAAACAGACCGGATACATTGCTTAGATCAAAATCGAAGGTAGAATTTTCTGCCGATATGTTCAATTTTTGTTGTACTTCCTCCAGCAAATTCTGTAAAAGTGGATTTTTCCTTAACTCAGCAGTAACAGCAGCATTTCCTTTTTCTTTGTTCAGCACTCCTGTTGGTAAAAGATTATTTGCATGATGTGATTTGATTTCAATTAGTAATTTGTATTGTTAGTCCAAAAGTCTATAATATTACCGTGCAAAAATATGTAAAAAGTGCGTAGACCATGACTAAGCAATATTTCCATCGAATGGGCTAAAGATATACAAACCGCGAAGTCAACTTCAATGTAACCTTTTTGGTAATTTGGAATTTTGCTGGCAAGAGTTTGACGGAATGTATCTCGAGCCTTCAAAATCTATAACAAAAGGTTGTTAAAAAATAGCCCACACAAGTACACTGTACACTATTCATAAAAACATCGTTGATTTTGGATCCTTAGAGATGTCCAAACAAAACACTTACTTGAAATTTTGAAAACGATGTACTATCTCGTCCACTCAGTGCGCTGACCTTCATTAGCTTACCAGTATATATCTGAAAAACCTATAGAAGAAAATTAACCAAATGTACAAAAATTGTGACTAAAAATGTAAGTCGTCTATAAGTAAATAATCGTTTATGTTTAGTTAAAAAAACGTACCTCCGTCATCTGATCATATACTCCTTTCAAATACGAATCAAGTCTGACTACAATCTTTTCACTTTTCTTTTCGTGAATATAAGGAAGAATATCGAGAGAATTTTCAGAACGCAGTTCCACACGAGATATAAGCAAATTTTTGAAAACCTGGAACAATGAACACAACAATGCAACAAAATTATTCATCATTCATCACATCAGGGTTATCAAAACATACTCGTCAGTTCTCAAAATGCCTCCTTTACCTGCTTTACTGCTTGTAGGTCACCTCCAGGAGTTGCACTCAAGGCCAACACGCGAAACAGACGATTTTTCTGAGATATTTTAGCAATCACTTGTACATAAGCATGATTACCCAGTGCTTTGTGAGCTTCGTCGACAACGACACAGCGCACATTCTCCGGATTAAAATAAGCTCGCTCTAAATCACTCAGCATGACTTGTGGTGTTAGGAAAAATACAGTTTTAGTTTTCCATAACATTTCACGTTTATTAGGAGCAATTTGTCCCGTCAGTTCAACAGTTTTTGCTGGGGAAATTCCCACAGTGTTGTGGCATGCGTCTAGTTGCTGTGTGACAAGTGGTCTCGTAGGAGCTAAGAACACAACGAGTCCAGTTGGGTACCAGCGTTGGAAGTTATACATTACCACGGCAGAGATAAAAGTTTTGCCCAACCCTGGAAATCAATAAAACCGAATGTGAGAAAGAATAATTTTGGATAACATAAAAAATACGCTACATTTTTTTATTACAGAACAATAAACAAACCTGTTGGTAAGCTGACTAGAGTATTATTGAATAGAGCAGTCTTCACAATTTCGAATTGATAGTCTCGAACCGGCCGGTTGGTCGGATAAATCCACATGCTACCTATGCCACATAATAAAAACAAGATTTTACACCGATTGAAATACATTTGTTGGCAAAAATTAATAGTAGCCAATATTGGCATGTTTAGGAAATTTACCTGACATGGGATCAAATCCTTCCAATTCAGTAGCATTGTTGAGGGATTCAAATGCTTTCGTAATGGAGTTGTTCTCAAGCTCAGCTTGCCTGATGGGATTTTTTTACACGAAATAAATAATTAGTTTTAGGCTTTACATTTAAGCATAATTATAATTGTAATCTGAGCGTACTCCAAAGCCATATTGCATAGTTCATCGTCATCATCCAAATTAATAATGGCAAATGATTTGCTTAAGTTTGCGGCACCGCGGCCTCTTCCTCGTCCTCTCCCACTGGACGTACCCCGACCCCGCTTGGAACCTCGCCCCCGTGAATCCTTTAACTGCTTCGTCACATTCATACTGATGAATATAGACTCTGACACAAAGATAAGAAATTCAAGTCATCATCTATTGACATAATTTTCTACTTTTAAGATATTAACAATAACCAAATCTCAAATTATTATAAATGTGGTTCCATTCGAAAGTTTTATTCTGTCTACCTTACCTTAACCTTGATTGATCCCAACGCAAAAATAGACGTCAATCAACGTCGTCACTTCAGAAGAACATAACAACGATAACGCTCATTTCATAATTTAATACATCTTCTTTGCTCACTGTGATCACAATTTACAGCTCCATTGTTTGTCATAGTTTCAAGCACAGGTACGGTCAATATTCAACTATAATTGATTTAAAATCTAACTTATTATTTACAAAAAAGTTTCGTCGACGTTACGTTCAAAGAAATGTTTTATGTACAACTCACCAGCACGTAATTTAACTATCAAGAAATCAAGTATACATTAGTTAATAACTACATATTGTGACCAATTACCAATTTAACTGATGGCAATTGACAAAGTTAGAAAAACATTAACTTTTGAAATTTGAAGGAGGCTATACAAAGAATCTCTTCCTCATGCTGGAATTTTTGTTTACTTGCTTGTTGCCTGGTCTTGGTTTCATTGTAATGTTTACATACGGCTATGTTGCTTAGCCGCCACTACATCTAAATCAGCAGATGAAATGTCAAATCATAACCTACCCCACAACATTAGTTTTGGGGAGACGTGAGACTGAACAAAGGAACTTTCTAGTACGCTACGCATCTTGGCAAAACGCTTTTAATTTTGGAAAAATTACGGTCGCTTTGTCCGTTTTTAAATCTATTTTTAATTCTCTGTACACTGCTTTGGGTGGGTGTGCTGTAGGAAAAGGTTACATTTTTCATAATTTTTTTTGAAGAAATGACTGAGTTACAGTTTTTATACACTAATTAACATTATCATCACCTGTTGAACAATACTGGAAAATAAAAACATTTGCTAATTAACCTGTAAGGTTCTGGCTTTCCCTAATGACATCATGATCAATGTGCGTGCGTACAGGGCACGTGAGTACTCCAGTTATTGTAATCTTAATCCTAAGTGTGTATGTATGTTTTTAACTTGAATTAAAAAAAAATATTACATATAAACCTAAACAAAATCATTAGCGTGAAATTAGTGTAGTATGAATTGTTAAATAATTAATGACAGAAACCTACTTTATCCAAAAAAAAAATGATTAAAAGTTAAAGCAAATTTTAAACATCAGAAATAAACTTGCACACGACATGTGCGCAGGATTGTCTCCAAAACTTTTTTTTTAACTCGTCACCAAACTAATTTGTTTAGTCCCAATATAACCCCATACGATGCAAATCATCTACTTGTAATATAATCCTTAATTGTGTGACAGCTTTTTGTGATTAATGAGGGTATAAATAGGCTAAATGCCATGCTAAACTTTTACATGTACACAAAAAAACAACTAATTTCTGACTGATGGCATTTTGCAGGCAACAAGTCATTTTTATCCAGGCTCGCGTCACTTTAAAAAAAGGGATTTTATAGGTTGATGCAAATGGTCTGGTTACCTATTTTAATCTGATCTTGCTCTCTTCTCCAAATATACACATATAAATGTACAGGTGAAAAGACTGAGCAAGCTGCCAGTTTTGAGTAACAAAAGGGAAGAGAGCTGCAAGTACAAAACAAGCATATAAGCACCTGTCGAGCCATGTGCCAGGATTAGGAAGTGTCGAAGCATGGTGCTCGGGCTACTTATTAATTCCCCGTCTTCTTGTCTGTCTACATTCACAATCCATAATGTATGTATATTCCTCGTGGGACAAAATTTATGGCGTAGGGGTGATGATGACTGCAAAGAGCTCAGTTTTTGGCGCATGTGTTCTAGAAAAATGGAAACTGATATTTTTTGTTGTCAATTGATACTGAGCCACCGACTTCGGAACCAGTTGGAGTAACGGACTAGGCGTATATCACAGGTATATAAGCTTGTAACAACGAGCAAGTGGATTAATTGGACTTCCTGATAGACACTAGAGACGGGAACTAAATACAAGACACTATTATGGGACCATGGCACGGATAACTTGACAGTTGATAAAAAATACATATCGTCGCTACTTTCACAATACAGTTGAGTTTTTGGTTGTTTTTTATTTTACTAATATTGATATTTCCTGGCTGATTTTCTTTTTACGGTTTTTTAGTCAACTTTTGCCAATGATGTACTACGGTCACTGCTTTTTTCGATTATGATGAAGTAATTTAAATTTAAACTGTTTACGCTTCAGTTGTCATCATAAAATCATTTTATAACATGTACCAGAAAAAAACCCTCAAGTAAATACATATACAATGTATATTTGTATTAGTATAAGCATAATATATTATGTATGCATGCATACACAGTGCAGGGGTCACAACAAGGTTTTTCTGATGGTAAAATTTGGGTAAATGTCATGGGTAAAAAAAATCAAGTAAATGACAATTTTAGGGCTTAAGATCTAGAAGCTTACGTAAAATGATGTAAATGTGTACTTGAAAACTAAAATAGACATTCTGTTGAATGTCACCCATCTCAAGTTTATTATATTGTTGAGCACTACAGCTCTTCCAATTAATAAGTTCTCTGTAAAAATAAGATAATAAAACTTCTCTGATGGAGACTGAGAAAAAAAAGGAAGGAAATATTGCGTTTATTGTACGCATTTTATGGTGCACATTATGGGATTCGTTCAACTTCTGCAAGTAGGAAAACATCATAAAACGTGATCTAATAAACCGTTGTAATGAAGAACCGCGCTGAGCAAACAAAGGTTACATTGATAATTGCTCCTTTGATAAGCTTTCTCAGAAATTTGGAAGAAAGCTAGAACTACAACTACCCATTAGTAAAAATTTAACTAATGATATAGATTACTACATTAAATTGAGTAAAAATAGGATGTAATTTTTTTTGGTTGTTTGCTGAGGCCCAACTATTTAACAAGTGGAAATGATAATTTGAATTTAAAAACTATGCGATTAACCCTGTGCGTGCGTGGCCGGTTAGATGGACAGATAGAATCTCTCGATAAAGAAACCTTTACGCTCTACGTGTTAATTTTGCTGGCAACCACTTGCCCTCAGATTAAGGGGATGAAAGTCATGTGCCTTTAGTCATAGCATGCAGGCCAGGCATACAAGTACAGCAACAATATCAGGATATCCCGAGTCCCTTATTCAATGGTACTTGACAAGGGATTAATAGGCATGGACAGAGGAGCACTTGGCAACTGTGGTTGTAAGATTGTAATGGCTAAACAGGTAAGAAAAACAGAGTGTAATGATGAGCGATTTAGATAGACTGCTTTTCAAGTGACGTAAAGTTGAGAGAAACCTTAAAACCAGAGCGAGAGAGAATAAGGCTTATACATATTCATGAACAGCCATGAGAACGTCTCCCACTCGAAAAACTACATAATCATTACCACATTTACTAATCAGTGTTTCATTCCATCCCGCCTGTCTACTTACGGGTACCTTTTTTATTCCGAGCTGCTTAAAAATGTGGTTAAAATCTACGTAGGGGATCATTCTTGTGGAAGCCGAGTGAGTGTTACGAGTGTGTTCTTTCTTTCTCAAGAGAGAGATTTGAAAAGTGCTCTTTCTTTTTTACTTACATTCCAGTGAAACAAAATATTTTTCATTTTTTATAAAAAACTCGATTTTGGATAAAAATTTAGGTCCGTACCTCATCTTACTGCTTAAGGTTTGTTTATTTACCTGTTCAATTATTTTTGTGCTTTGTTTTCTCTAGTTTCTCAGACAGACTGTGTAATCATACCAAGGGCAAAGTGAGATAGAATTTTAGAAAGTGTGCTTCGATGCAACATGAAAAAATGTTTGTTTTTAAAAATCGTTCGTAGACAGATAAATCAAAAATGTGATCGTTTTAAATTTTATCCATATAAAATTTATTTTATGCACTGTGAATCATATTCATATAACTCAATTCACATGAATTTATGATCGGATAACGTATCAAGTTCTATTATGTGTTGGTTTTATAAGAAACAAAGAAAAGTGTAGCAACATCTCAAACACCCCAAATCTTGCTACATTCAATATTTAAAAATTCCAAACAATCAATTTTGAGAGATCCCAAGAGAGCCCCTGAGCTAGTGCCTTCAATTTAGTACTTAATTTTTCATGAAAATATTGTATGTATTTTCAAAGGGCTAAGTGGTCTTCTGTTATGCGTTTTACATATTGAATATGGAAAAATCAAAAACTTTGATAAAGTAAAGAAAACGTTTGAAGATCTATTTCCCTTTGCTCTGGTCTGTTTTTAATTATTATTTTTGAAAGGACAATTCGAATCACAAAAATTGTTTTTATTTTCAAAACTGACGTATAATATTTCATTTTTATTTAGGCCATACGTAATTTTAATGGGTTCAATTTTACTTTATCCATGACTTTTACTCTTATTTCTATTAGGAAAATGTTCTTTCTCCTTTAGAATAAATTAGAAGCATGACAAAGTTTTGCGTGCTTGCGGTTCTCTAGAAAAATTCATGTGGAAAAAGCCCTGCTTTTTCTGTTAACGTGAAAGCTATATTTAAGTGTGAAAATTCCAGCATATTATCAAGCATATTAAAATTACATGAATGACGAAAATTTGCTAATTTTTTTATTCAGAAAAACTATTTAAATTATTTCATATAAATAAAACTTCAGCTTTTACTTAGCACATTGTGGTTATGGAATCTCTTTGGCAACATGGATGGATGTGTTGAAATATTAAGGAAGGTTTAAGGTTGAGTTGAGTCATTACTAATTCGCTGGAAAATATAACAATACCACATCGGGGTTTCCTTATAGTATCTACCAATATTACTTTCCCTTATTGTTAATAACAAGCATTGCAAAATGCGTGGAATTTTTCACAAACAGAACAAAAAATGGGTGAAAATGCAGTATTTACACTGTTTAGTCAAAACCAATAGAAATAGTTCAGCTTAAATGCTTTGAAGTTTTGAATCGTTTTATCGTAATGCCCCGTTATACTTTTTAGAACTTATTCTGGGTATCTCTTGGCCATCTGTACCTAAGTAATAACTTTTGGCCTAAGGCGTGGTACAGAGATATTTAACATGCTCAAAATCTATTAGAAAAAGGTCAAATCTCACATTCAAACTTTTTAAATGTGCAATTTTTTGTTTTGATTAGTGACAATTACTCACCGGCTCTGATCACTTTTAATTTGTTGTAATGAATTCGAATTTAAAAAATTTTGTGTTCATAAATGCATGCATCAATAAGCTACTACTTTTGCGTCCTTGAAACATTTTTTAAATCGCCATTTTTATATGATATTGATTTGCGACATAATAAGCCCAGCAGCTTAGTCTGTATGACTTCTTGAACTACTTTTTCTGAAACTATATCTTGTTGGCTTCTATTTTTCTCATTTATCTTTAACTAAAAATGGTTCTTTGATATCCCTTTTTCAGAATGATGAAGCCTAATCATGGTGATTCCTGGACAACTTTAGTTATAACATTTGTGCTTTGTATTATTATCTGCTATTCTATCTATTTGCGAAGATGTC
>JAQFXM010001580.1:0-30779 GCA_034693345.1 Entomobrya multifasciata | reverse complement strand
ATTGAAACATGAACAATTTCGCAAATACATTTTGATTTTTTTGCCAATGATCGTTCAGCCAACCTATATTAAAACTGTCATATTGCAAAGATTTGGTTTCACATTTGGTGTGATAAACTGAAAATACGGAGTTTTCTGTCCAGTCGACTTCTCACCCTTTTCCAGGCAGTAGCAGTATCAAAAATCTTTCAAAATCATTTACTTTCACCGTCTGCAGTTTTTTAATCTAAAATATTCTGTTCTCACCTTCCGATATAGTAACAAATTCTATATGTCTCAACCTACCCCATTTTAGTACTAAGCTTTCGTGGAGTCCAATATTGCATATACGTAGGTAGTAGGTATTTACTTCCAGTTTTCGTATTTCCATTAAGTATTAGAAATCATCATTACAAAAAGCAGTGCAGTCCAGAAATTAAAATTGGTGTCTCACTTTGATCTTGATCCTTTATTTGGGTAACATTTTTTGAATCTTTGATTTATTGGGAATTGAATTTGGGATTTTGGGATTTAGTTTAATAAGATCAAAAGTTGGCCATTTTATCCTTCCTAAAAGAACACATTAAATTGTCATGTAAAATCCATAAATCTTAATATTTTCCACCTTCATACTTAGGTATTCATTTTGAAACGTTTCTCCATTATTTGTTCTCATACTATGTTTAGTATAGTTTTCATTAGAGTATTAACCCACGCAGCTGCAATGATTTTCCTGGGCTTTTTATCTCCATACTGCTTCGCAATCTTAATTTTCGTTTTGTCATTCTACGGTTTCGAAGCAATTTTTTATGTTTTTGAATGGATACTGTTCATGCTATCATTAGTTATTGAATTGATATTTTTCTTGCTATCACTTGTTGTTGAATGGATTTTTAAGAAAGTTGTCGCAGTCTCAAATTTAGTGCGTAGGATTCTTCGAGCATTGCGATAAAGTATCGTACAAGAAGACTGGCCAATTCATGTATAATTAAATGGAAAATTCTGAATGCACAAACAAAAATTCTAGGAATCATATAGGTACCTAATTTTCTTACAAAAACATAAAACTATTCATCTACAATCATAATTTAATTTGTCCCAATAAAGTAAGCCAACGTACAATATACAAAACAGTGTCCTAAAATTCCATATTGTAAAACAACGGCAAACAGACATTTTGGGTAGTTAAAAATGGCATGTTCCGTGGAAAGTGAAACGTTTGACTGGAAGTTACTCTTAAAAACTGAAAAACTTGAAGCAGTACCTGTTTCATGTGTTAAACATGTGAGTCAAATCAACTATAAAAGTTTGTTGATCACAAAATAAATTCTAAAAGTGGACCTTAATACTTTTTTTTTAATTAAAAAAGGTACCTGCTGCAAAAAGTTGGAATACTTGTGTTGTACCTGGAATCAAACTGGTTATCAGACATTATGATGCTTCACCTTCTCGTGCATCTCTTGCTGCTAAACCTTGCTTTTGGGTGATTACTGTAATGGATGTTCAAGGTAAATATATGCTAACTGTGCTAATTTGTCTCGTTTAAATTAAATAATTTCTGTTTTTTAAATCATTAACTTACTGTGTTATACTGCAACTTAGGGTACTTTGTTCTTGTTCGTTACTTGGGCTTGGGAAGGGATGCATCACACGACTTCTGGATACATTTGGGGAAAAGTGAGATTTATCCTGTTGGAAGGGAGTTGCGTACTGCCATCTTCGCACCTCCTAAATGTATTTCTGTCACAATTTAATAGTTGCATGGAATAATTTACTTTCAATTTAATTTTTTGGGTAATTTTGCTTTGATTTCAAAAGTTTTGCTTGGGAAAACACCAGATTGGCGGACATACTTTCTTCTCCATTTAACTGGAGCCCTCACATTACCTGATAATTTTCTACAAAACCTTTACATGGAATCATCTCCAATGAAAGCAAAATATAAGTAATCAGAATTTCTTCAGCTTTGCAAAAAATGCACTTATTAGAATATAATCTAGCAAAGGTGGATTTTCTGATTACAGACTCGGTGATCATTTGGAAGTCATTGACAAATACAACATATCCCAGTTTCGGGTTGGCAGAGTGAACAAAATTGTAGGAAAGAGATTGTACATACGCTATGTTGATGATGAGGTCGAAGATGGTAACAGTAACATAAGTTATCGAACCCTTACATATGTGCGATTTGTGATATTAACCTGGCATTAATTTCTTTTTTAATCGTTAGGATTTTTCTGTCATGAGAAATCCTCCTTAATCCATTCAATAGGTTGGGCGACTTGTGTAGGTCACAAAATCAGAGCACCTGCAGAGTTCCTGTCAACTGAAATTTTACCATCTGCTGCAGACTCTACTTGCGACGGAGTTTTCCAAGTTGGAATGAAACTAGAAGCTGTTGATCCACTTTGTCCGAGCAGAATTTGTGCTGCATCTATCTGCAAAGTTTTGCAGTTTGGATACATAATGGTGAAAATGGATTGCTACGAAGAGGAGAATGCGAAAAATCAAACACCCCCACATTCTGCAAACTCTGAGACAGGGTATGAGTATAGCAGCGGGGGTGAAAATTGCTGGTTTTGCTACAATGTTGGGTCACAGTATATTTTCAAATGTGGATTTTGCAAGAAATATGGGATTCCGATGGTGCCACCTGTGGGCTATGATCAAAACAAGTTTTCCTGGAGTGAGTATCTGGAGAAAAATAACGAGGTTATGGCTCCTTTACCGGAAAAAGTAAACTGGCAGTTAACGAAGATTACTTTATATATTTGATATTTTATAAACTGTGGCTAAATGTTTTTCTGGATAATTTTCAGCCAAAACTTAAGCATGACTTCAAGGCATCGATGAAAGTTGAAATGGCTGATTTGATGACTCCTTTAAAAATACATGTTGCAACAATTACCCGTGTAGTGGGTAGGCTACTTCGAATTAGCTTTGATGGATGGGAACCAGAATATGATCAGTGGATTGATGCTGAATCTCCGGATATTTACCCGATTGGTTAGTATTTTTTAAATTTAAAAAACTGCGAAAATAAAGAATATGTAATAATGTGGCCACAAAATTTAAGGCATCAACTGAAATAAAAAAACGATTGGATTTTGTAGTCGTAAACAAGAATATTTGAATTGGAATTACATACACATATTCGAAAAGGATTTTAATCATTCGAATATGATTTGACAACACACTCGACTACGTTCGGAAATATATTAGAAATACATTAAAAACGATAAAAATATTTGAACCACATGTCATATGAAAATAAGTTCTCGTATAATTAAAATATACACGACTTTAATTGGTTATTACTTTGGATTGCGATCAGAAAACGTTTTCAAATTAAATTAGAACTGGTACCAGGGATGAGCGGTTGCGTCTGTACAAATATTTGAATAAGTATGTAAAATCTATCCGAATACGTGTAGAAAGTCGATTCCAATTCGTGCAGTAAACATTCGAATACGTGTAAAAAATCCATTTTGGAATATTTATAGTTAATATGTTCAAATTCCTACACAATTTCAAGATAGTATTCTTTTGTCCTCCAACCACTAGGTTAAAAAATTATTACAAATATCGAACTTAAGTTTTTGATTTATTTTTTGTCTGAAACAACATAATAAAAGGGGAAATATTACTGGAAATTGGGTTTTAGTAGGAAAATGTAATCCACCACATACTGTTTGGAGTCCTTACTGAAAAATTAATAAAATGTGTTTTCTAATCATATTCAAATTTAATCCTTTTCAAGTATTTTCAAATCCAATTCAAATATTTTTGTATGTGACTACAAAAACCAATCGTTTTTAAATTCAGTTGATGCCTTAAATTTTATGGTCACTTAATAATATACTTTTTACTTGTAAATAAAATGCTTTAAATGTACTAATAATATTCATTGATCGTAGTTGATCGTATTCATAAGTAGCATCTTAAACATTCCTTGCTCGTGTTCGAAAATAGGGCCAAGTCTTGATTTTTTTTAAATAAGCGGATGAAATAATGTCCTAATGCAAGCAATTTAATTGTAAAATCTATCCTAAGCACTGTGCGTTACTTTATGAGATGCACATATTATAATTAATATACCTAAAAGCAATTTATGTCATCGAAATATAGCGTAGTAGTTTAGGATAAGGTATGATTGTGCCCATACCTGGCTGGAAGTGGAATTTGCGTAGTATTTTTCCGTTAGAGATAACACTCCTAGTATCCGATCCCTTACTTACATTTTATCGTATCGTGGCTGGAAATCTGGGTGTGCTACTGTAGTGCCAGTGCTTACAGCGCATTAATTTTTCACATAATTTTTCCATCCATTGCCATGTCTTGCATACCCACGACCCACATGTATCTTTGTTTTGGTGCAAATGTATCTATTTAGGACGCCGAATTGAACCAAAAACTAAAAAATGGTTATTAGCGCTGAAATATTGCAAATTACAATAAAACTTGGTCTCAATGATCAAGTAGACGACGATGTTTTCGCCACTATCCAGCCATTTTGTGTGTAGTGAGTATTTTTATTTTGAAGTTTGTATGCAGGAAAACAAGTCCAGACACATGCCATGGTGTTATTTTAAGATCTAATATGTATTAGTATGTATGTTTTTTTTAAATTCGTGATCTCTTGAAAGTAGTACAAAATGTAAAATCATTATAATTCAGTCATTTAAATGCAATTAGCCAACTATACTATTAATGAACGGGATTAATGCATTCTCTAAATCTTTTAGGATGGTGTGAACTAGTGGGACACGCCCTTGAAATACCAAAATCATCCCCGAACGAAGCCCAACCAAATGCCAAATGAAGAGTTTTCATACTCAGACTTCAGCAAAACATTAAAATTATATCGTACCCGTCATCCAAATGTAAATTTTAATGGAAACAAAATATTTCTTGATTAAATTTATTTTCTCCGTCACACTATATATTATAATAATATAATTTATATGTAGATGTTTGTATATACAATAATTATTTTTAACGATAATATTTATCATTTTTATTTTTTTCAGAATTTATTTTATAATTATAGTGTTTTTAGAACCATATAATGTCGATTTTTAGTTTTTTCACTTTTATCATCTTTATTTTAACCTTTTTCCTAAAAACCGTAGTATTCTTCTGCTTTTTATCATAAGAATAATCTCACAAAAAACTTAAAACTTTTAAAACATTTTAACTATCTATCTTTATATAACATTAATCAAATTAAAATATGTATGCATATTCGATATATATGTAGATTTAATTAGATAAATGTTGTAATATTTTAAAATTGTTCTATTTACGCTTGTTACCTCATTTTTTTGCCCTAATTGACTACAAATGCACTATAATTGCAATACACATTAAAAGTTACACATTCTCTCTATTTTTTACCTGTTTAAAAAATAGTTAGCGTGAATAACCACCCATGTATAATGTTTACATGTGCTTTATTTGACTTGTTTTACCTTTTTCATTCTCAACATCTTTTTTAAAATCGAACGGTACAACAATTACATAATTTTTATTGTATTTTTTCGTTTTTCTCTCATACTAAAAATTTACAATTTATACAGTAACTTATTACATTTCTTGAATTTAAAAGTGTATCTTGTATGGAGAGAAATATAGATGATAAAACTCATGTATTAATTTATATATGTTCAGCTGTGTGTAGCTTATGTATCCAAATATTTAACATAACTTATTCATCCCCTTTTCACTTTTTTAAGACTTCATGTAATTTTGATGTCTACTTTCGCTTCTAAAATACAAGTTTTTTTTGAAATTCAAAAATTAGATTAGTTAAATATTATATGAATTAAATCAAGTTACAGAAAAATGTACATTTATTGTAGAACACCATCATTGCTGGTTAGTATTTAGAATATGTAAATTGTGCAACAGCCGTTTAGCTGTCATTTAAATAAAATATAACCAAAATAGTTTGAAGTGGTATAAAATAAAACGAATTGATAATGTTTTAAAATTTAATTACATTAAACTTCTAAAAACTACAGTTTTCAGGAACACGAGGCATTATTTTCATATTTCAGAGAAGAATAACATCAGTTCCAAAAAAAAATCCAAAAGAGGTTAGTAGCACCCACCGTATCTGGTCATATGTATGTCATGTCATTCGACAACTTATCTTGCATTTCATCTGACGGCCTAACTCACAAATCTCACCATCAACTGTAATTACACTATCAACTATATCCTCTACACTAATTTTTAAGATTTAACAAAGCTTACTAACTCATATACATATCTTCAAAAGTAAAAGGGCATTTCCGGTTAGTTGGTAAAGATTTTTTCACAGTTTTACTCAATCAAAACAAGTTTTCTTTCAATTTTCATTCACCATTTTCACTGAAACGATATTAAAATCATGTGCACACTGGAATGGAATAGAACAATAGAGTATTCTTTGATATATTGGCTAAAATCTAGTTAAAAATCGATAGTTTGGTGCTAATTTTTAAAATCTTATGCAGTGTCAATAAGATCACAATACATAGAAATTATTATGTTTTTTGAATAAAGTCTCGTTTTTCCATCTTTTGCAAAAATTAGTATTGAGTAAGAATCAAATCACTACTCAAAAATTTTGAGCTCTGTATTTTAATAATGTATTGTTTGTAATACTTAAACTTTTAATTTAAAATTTAACTTTTTTTATAATGCAGGCATTCAGTTGTAATTGTAAAAGTCAATTAGAACATTTTTTATGCGTTTTTCTGATGATTTTTTTTCTCTCGTTTGTATGTGACATGTATTATTTAACTGAACTGAATGTGTGCATAGTTATTTTTGTGTGCGATCATGAGAAAAAATTGTGTTTTGCTGGCTGTTTTTTTAGGATTTTTTTTTCTTATCGTCATTCTCTCTGACTACTCATTTGGTATTTTTAGCGTCTAATATTTTTTACTGAAAATATAATTATGTTAGAAATATCTTTTCTCTTCCTTACATCCTCTCTGCCAAATTTTGAATACTGATAAATTCGAAAATCATTCTGGCAGGGCAGACGAAGAGTCAAAAACATTTTATTAATTTAATAATCTGCTCTTGTGATGGTTTTTTTAGTTGTTCTCTTGTTAAAAGGCTACGTTTATACTTTTGAGTTATACGTTTTTCGTTATCTGTTTACTTAAAAATAATGGACAAATTCATCAACTACACCAAGTTCGATTTTTTTCACAAGAAATCAACTGAGAGATTTTTTTTACTAAGACAATCAAGTGTGTGCGAGACTCTATAATTCCACTCAATAATGTAATATAAGTATACATTTAAAAATTACACACTGATACACTAAAATACAATACTCAATTAATGTTTTATAGTGACACTCAAGATTGGACCTTCGCTCTTTTGTTTTTTTAAATATTTTTTTTGTATCGATAAAGGCGGCCACTCTCTCGTCTTAATAGTTTTAAAAGTAAGTGTTTTTTTCAAAGAATGGCTGTACACCTCACTTGTTTTTTTGGACTAGTACAAAAAGAACCCTTAAGAAAATGTCATTGAAGAATTATTTTATGTTTTTTAAGTATCGATAATCATATATCAATTATAATACCACTTTAACCCATAATGCCCTTCTTCACAATTGAAGTGTATTTCTTTAAAAATTGGAAGTGAAAATTGAAAATATAGTAAGTAAATTTTGTTTACTTAAAATTTAATAATTCGCATACATGTTTTTTTTTGTCTGGCCTAAAGTAATTATACTTTTACTGATATCTAATTATCTATTTAATAACTACCTACATAAAATATTTACCTAAATATACATATTACACCTGTGGTACAATATTTAAGTTTTACTCTCAACAAGGCTACTATTTATCATATCGTCAACGTCATCATAAATTGTAGGTAATCATATTCTTCCATTTTTGTTTGCATTTTTTTGTAGCATAACTTGATAATACACAACAAACTTCTTCGACAATTAAGTTTATATAATTTTTTTGGAACAGTCTGCAATTTCCCGAAAAACTATTTTACGATCTAAATTATTTATACGATTTACTTCAACATTTTTTATATGCAATTTTATTTATTTGTATTTGTATCTTATCCAGAAGTTTAAACTGTAATGTATTATCATTTATAGGTATATATGTTTATTTTATTACATCATACCACCGCTCTCTTCCCTTTGCAATTTTATTTCATGTCTTGTTTTTCAAATTAATAATTTCCTCTCTGTTTTATATTTTTTCCCCTCTCTCTTGGCTTCTTAAAATTTAGAATAGACTTTCGAAACAAATTTTTCTGTTTTTTACTCTGGAATAAAACATTTTTTTGATTAAATAGTTTTGTTAGATATTTTTTTATTTAATAAATTCATACACATTTCGTTTCACAATTTTTGACTTGATTGATGATTTTTTTGATGATGATGATGAAGTTAAGGAAAGGATCGTCCCATGAATGATATCAGAAGTTGCTTTTCTTATAATCCAGGTATGGGTAAATATCAAGATTAAATTTTAAGTTCTAATAATTAATATACATCTTGTTAATTGATTTTCTCTAGTTTAGATATATTTGTTTATTGTTAACGTTAACGCAATGCTTTTTATTGTTTTAAATTGCAATTTATATCTTGAAATAAAAATTATTATGATAACTTGATACTGAATTGAATTCATTTTGATAATAATAATTTTTTCTGGGGGGTTCGTAACCATTTTGATTGCTCTGCATTTTTCTTTGATCAAATCAGGTTATTTTTTTTGACGAAATCCCATTAAAATATTTGTTTTCTTAAAAAGATTTATAGCATCACTTCTTTGCTTTGTTTGCATAATCATATGCGTAAAGGTTCCATTTTTTGAAGCTTTTCACTGATTGATATTATACAGTTATTTTTCAGTAATGGTACGTTTTAAATGCTTTTTGATTATCGTAAATGTTAAAAGATAATATCATTCATTATTACATATATTCATTTTTAAAGTTACTTTTTATACTATAAACTACTGATGATAAGAATATTAATGTTATATTTTTAATTGCGGTAACAATATAGCTTTTCTACTGCACTAACTACTCAACTCTCTCAATTTTCTTGCTTTTTCCTCATCAGCTACAATTTTTTATATACGCTCATCATTTTAAATTCGTATTACCAATTAATTATATACGCAGTACGTATTCTCCGCAGATTTTTTAAAATGTTAATTTGAAATATAAATAATAAGTATATTTTTAATAATAATCAAATTTTTATGTTAAATGTTATTATTTTTGCTCGGAAGTTTTCGTTGTATGTCTTTGCTTCCATCTTTTTTGGGGGTTTCATCTATAAAATTTGGAGATAATTGATTAAATTTTTTGAATGACTGTTTATTTTTTACTGAAAAGATCAAGAGGTTACCTTACCTTAAATTGAAATTTCGATCTTGAACGGGTTTTGTTAGCAATCATGTATGGATCGTGAAGAAAAAGAAGGGGGTAAAATTGATTAAATGGATTCTTTTCATTAGTTGTTGTTGTGCTTGTCACTGTGTCCATTATTGTAATGGATTTTCCATTTAAAGCAAAGTGGATATTTAATTTTGTGCGAATTCTTCAGGATCCTTGAGAGTATGCCACTGGGCAATAGGTCGTCTGGGAGTATTGATCATTTCTTGCCAATGCTGAAGTGACTTTCCTTCCTGGTTCGGCCCAACAGCAATCTTTCCGATTGGATCGCAAGTACCAATTCGATCGTAGTCGAGTGCGGTGAGAACAATATGACATTTTGGAAGCTGTTCCGGAGTGATCTCAAAAGTGAAGGATTCGTTGAAGTAGGGATTCAGAGTGCACTTCTTCACTGAGGTCTTCTTCTTCTTGAACTTTTTCCCATTCATGAACAAGTTAATCTTGACGAAGGGATCGGACAAACCACCAAAGTCCATCTTTTTCAGATTCTTGCATTCCAGAATGCAGATGGTCAACTTGCCAGAAGTCGGTACGTATCGGAGAGAAAAGCAAATGTCACCAAGTGCCTCCTACAGAAAAAATAGAAATAAAAAAACGTGTGGGAATTATTAAGATGGATTGAAAAATCAATAAACGTCAAAAATGCATTAGAGTAAATGAAAAATGAAGAAGATGAAAAGCCCTTTTTATCATCGTCGCAAATGTAAAAGATTGGTAGGGAGTCTTTTTCATTATGATTATATGAGTAGTTTACCGAGTCTTCATCTACTGGAGGATCAAGATCTTTCCAGCCCTCAATGGGTACAGCCAAATCGATTTGACACATGGGAATCCGAATCTCGCCAATTTGATCGTGCTTTGAGAATCTAAAGATAAAAAATAGTTCCATAGTTTATCTTTGTACTATACCATCTTCAGTTCATGTTCTAATGTCATTAATAGCTCCAAAATAATCTCTGTCCAAAGTAATTTAAAGCATTAATTTTCTTCTAAGAAATGTCTCCTATTGCCCCATTTACCTGTCAAAGTCAAAGACTTGGATCATCAACGTTTTTGCCATGATCTCCGCAAATGGGATGCTTTTAAAGAGGAATGTTTCACCAAACTGGGGATTCAGTGTCTTTCGATGTACTTTCGTCTCAAACTTTTTCTTTTTGTCCCCAGCGAAAAATACTTTGACGTAAGGATCGCTAGTACCTCCAGAGTCCATAGCCATTAGCTCTTCACAAGCTATAATTGACACGGACAACTGAAAAGGTAAAATAGACCGGAAATTAGCCAAATTCAAAGAAAGTCGATTTATTCTACAAATCAGTTCTAAAGAATTGAAAGAAATACTCTACTCACATTAGTGGAGTTGAAGTCGTATTCCAGCTTGTAGTTAATTCTGCCAATTTTCTGCACCTGCTTCACCTCCTCTTCTTCTATAGGTTCCTCCTCTTCTAAATTCGCTGTCAGGTTCGCAGTATCCGCATCCGGCTGCACCTTGTCCGACACAAACTTGCCAAATATTTTATTGCCTTTCATTGTCTGTACCATCCCTTTCCCCTTCTCGGAACTCTTGAACTTGCGCCATTGTCTTCGAATACAGAAACAACAGCAACAGAGCATCAATATGAGAACTCCTATCATAATGAGGAAAATACCCCAAATAGGAATTTTAGTCTTCTCGGCCGCCATCTCTGCCCCCTTTTCCGCCAAATCCTTTGCCTTGTCAAACGCTTTCTCTGCGAAACCTGGTCCTGGAGGTTCTGTCGGTCCAGGAGGCTCGGTAGACTCGGGGATTTTGGTCGTCGTTGCATCACCAGCTGCAATAGGAGGTGGTGTTGATGTCGTCGTTGCAGCCACTGCATTTCTTGCTTGTCTGGCAACCCTTCGTAAAATCGGATGGCCTTGCCAGGAGGAAAGAGGTGCTCCATGAATTTGCGACCCCACACCGCCTCCCCCACTGGCGGCTTCATTCAGGTCATCTAGTAAACTACTCCGGAAGGACATGGAAGATGGAGATCCTAGTGACGATGAGGAAGTGTCAACTCCACCCCCATATTCGGGCACAGCCCAGGGGGATGAAGCTAACGAATTAAACAATGTCCGGAAACTCGGCGCCATTTTTGATTATTATTTTTTCGTCTTTTTTTGTGTGCTACAACAGCAAATTCATCCAAAATTGGGAAAAAACCGTTGTTGTCCTAAAAATTTCCAGTCGGTCTTGCAAGGAAGACTAGTAATTATCCTTTGAGTGTGTTTCCCTTCTTCAAGGTCTGATTTTCCAGTAAATTGTATCCTGTTAACAAACCCAACAAAAAACAAATATTAACCTTGTAACATATTCCGTCTGCAATGCAATCAAACATGATGGGGTGAAAAAAAAGTTCGTTTATTTATGCACCAGCAACCCTCCTCGGAGTTTCAAGCGTCATATGAATTTATATTATTATGCTTCTCCTTCACCACAACTCCCAACATAAACTATTATTCAAGTTGCCAGCATCCCAAACCCATTTTCTTTTTCTAATCCAATTTGCATCAAAAGGTGAAACCTAGCTTGCTTGCTTTTCTATTTTCCTCATCTCTCAAAGGACAAGGAAAGTCGATCCCAACCCAGAACCCAATGTTACAGCCATTTATATTCAATAACCCAGTAAAACTAACGCTTCTCAAATAAGAATTGACGACCATCTGCCTGAAAAATGCTTTAACCCTCAACAGCACCACTGAACACGGCCGTCAACGCTGTTTCTCATTCTGTTTGTCCTTTTCCTCTTCAAACAACTCATCATCATCATCATCATCTCTTCATTCATCCAAGAGAACTCCTTCGTTTGTCCCCAGTCCTATTACCATTCTCCCTCTCATCATCTCACCCACACGCTTTTAAACATGTGCATAACTAAAATATAATAATATACATTTACATTAGGTATTGTATACACAATTTAATCTCATAATAATCCTTTGCATAAACTCTCCTACTACTTTTCTTCTTCTTCAAGCTCCAAAAATATATCCAGCTTATTACTAAATTGCCAGAATAATAATAATGCGAGTAGAATAGACGACATAAGTGAAAAGGAACATAAGGACTAAAGCCAAGACGAAAGTCAAGATGGCTAAGAAAACTTTCTTAGAATCAGAAAAGATGAGAAGAAGTGGTGGTGGTGGTACGCATGTAAAAGAAGCTTTCAAGCAATATGTCGACTTGGTTTTGTTTGTCGTCTTCGTCGACTTTTCTTGAAGATGTTTGTTAACTGGCCTCTTCTCTCTCTTTCTCCTCTCCAGTTACAAAAGGCCACAAACATGGGTTAATGCAGATACTACACACATGTATAATTTGTATGCAGACATGCATGCATGCATACACACACAGATGAGAATGAGTGGGGAGGAACATCCTCCAAAAAATGGAAACTTGATGATCATGTTTTGGAGTTGTGTGTGTAGTCAACGTCTTCTTCTTCGTCATCGTCAGAAAACTAAAGGAGAAAGTACAGCAGCTGCGCCCAATTTGATGTTTCACTAATAAATTCCATCTTTTTTTGCTTCACAATGAAAATATAATGTTCAAGTTAAAATGCTAAGCCACTGATTCTCTCTACTACTAATACAGCTTCCGCTCCTGCTGCTGTGTTATGTTGATGCGCCTTTTTTACTGCCACTGCTGCCAAAAAGTATTTTTTTATATAAACCCTTTTAATGCCCTTTTATACTTGCACATAAACACAAGCTGTTATTCTCTCATTCTGCTCCTCAATCCCTAGTTATTTGACTGAGCTCTCTGAGCTTGAGCTGAACATCTATCCCATCATCTTATCTCTATTTTCTTCTTTTGCAAGGATTCCCATCCAGTTTAATTTAATCTCACTGTGAGCATTCTCACCGTCCATCTTACTAAAAACCTTTACTTTACCTTAAAAAGTATACACACGAAAAAAGATGCATGCAAACTTGTTTTTATATGTCCACATATTGCCATTTTGCATTAACTTTTTTCACGGGTTCATGATCCACTCCATAAGGAAAGATTTTCTCGGACAAAATACTAATGTAAATGAGAAATGACATGAAACAAGGCATATCCCCAATGAACATAGTTATTTTTATATTAAGGTCATTTTCCAGTTTACCGACTAGGAAAAAAACTTGTAGCTAGTATGCCCTTCTAGCCTCGAGAAAATTCTCTCTGGGTTTTATATACGCGAACAAGTTTGTTTATTATGTGCTCAAGAAAGTCACGCTCCTGCTTTCATCCAATCTACTATACCACCAAAATTACTATGCGAGCTAGATGGTGACTTGTCCTTGTGCATTGTTTTACCAACGTTTCACATTGCATACCGCCATATAATACCGTTGTCGTCATCATCATCTTCTTTATTATCACATCACCATCAACTCATTTTTACTCATTTACCAAATTTATAGCAAACACTCTCGTTCCTCATTGTTTACAAAGTCCTTCACACGACGACGGCATCATTGTAATAAAATGTAATTAGTAACTCTTTTAATTAAGCACTTGTAAGTTGTCTCTCTCTCTCTCTTCCTCTCAAACACACACACACACAACTGCTCTACTTTACGACAAGGATATCTAAATAAAAATATCAAACAAATGAAAATAAAACATACTCTCTCCACTTATTTTCTATTCAAAGAAATACTGTGTGGGTGGACAAGACACCCATATGTCAACCAAGTCGTGATGATACTAGAGAAATGGAAAAAGCTAGATAAATGGGGAAGAATAATGATGTGGTGATGATGATACGCTTGTTTAAATTGTAACACTGCTCAGTTTTTTATTCTTGTGGTGCCTTACTTACATCTGGTATGGTATATAGTTTTAATGATGATAAGATATGAAGATAAAATTTAGAGGAAAAGTTGTATTTACGGACGAGCAGCGGCACTTTTCATGTGTTAATAATTACTTTCTGTCACACTCTTACTCACCATCAATAACACACCATTCTCCCATAACAGCACAGTAGTAAAATGATGTTTAATCGCGAAAGAGATGTGTTTTGAGGGCACACATGCAGAGAGGGATCGCTGGGATGGATATATATATATTCATTACTACTTTGTGTAACATTATTTTCATTAAGTGCGCAGAGATAACATAGATACGTCAATGTAAGTAATTATCTTTTGTAACCCATCTCTTTGACATAATACACTACGATGTGATGTGGACGATGCTAAGAATTCCACATTTAGCCAACCAGAAATTTTCAGGAAGAAACTTGTTAAGTAACGGCTAAATTAATGTGGAGCTCCATTACACATTTCTCTACTAAACATAATTAAGTTCTTTCTATCATTTTCTAGACCTTTCTAAACTTTTTCCTTTTACTATTTTTAGCTTTTGTGTTCTAGCTGGTCTCTCTACTCTGCTCTTGCTTCACCACCACCACTCACGTAATAAACATCAGCATTTGAAAACTTTTTAAAGTAATAAAAATGGTGTCTGAAAATGAAGTAGAGTTGATTACAATAATGATGAAAGCTTGTCCCCGAGACAAGGTAAGTTGCGAGAAAGTAAATAAAAAACATTTTTTAATTTATTCTCCAGACAGATTTCCTACGTATTTTGAGTTGACTTAAGAGCTATGTAACAGTTGTTCAGCAGTAAACAATTCAATTAAAAGGGGGTTACGAAAAAACGAAAGGTATTTATACACACACACACTTAAATGAAATATTATACTGTCAGGTAGGTATTACACCTGGAGTGTGTGTAGAGTGGAGAGTGGGTTGGTTGAATGTTTGAAAGTGCTGAGTAAATACATTGCAACTACTTCATAATAAATGAGTTTACACTTTCGTTAAAACTAAGAACCTACCACTTTCTACCTAAACTACACACGTAAGTCCTTTATTTGCGTGGTTGGGTTTGTGCGCAAAAGATTTTCATCACCGTTTATTTTCGTTGGACACTGATAATGATCACGATCAGTCTCCGTTTCCTTTTTTTAGTGGTGATGATAGTATATCTACTATGTAATGTATACTACAAACTACACTGTATTGAACTATTTAGTAACCTTTTTTCATATGATATGGCTTTAAGGGATGATCATGAAAAAGAACATGATCAGATCACTACCAACCAGCAGTAGAAGAGATGCACCAAATAAATGTACACGTTTTACTTTCCACCACAGCCAACAATAAATTTTTGCCATGATCATCATCATCATCATCACAATTTGACTTTTATACTAGTCTATATGGCTTATATATAAGGTTTCGCTGTTCATTTCACACGTTCCCAGAGAATCTCTCTGGTAGTGGTATGGTGGTGTTGAGTTGATAGTGTTTGACTTGGCTTTGTTTTCTCAACTCTGATGAGTTGACTACCGACCAAAAGGCTAGGTTTAGGTAGGATTTTCTCTTATGCAACTCTGTTCTTATGCCTTCCAGGCCCAGCTCACAACTCACAACTCACCTTTCACTTCATTATACTTACTTTTACTGCTTATATGATACTGCCGTGATATTTATGACTATTACTGCTGGTTTTTGGTGTGGCTCCTCTAGAAGCAAGTAAGTTGATCCCCTAGTTTACAACCAACAAGCTTACCAATGAATGGGTTGAGTTGTGGTTGTGATATGCAATATTGTGCACTGATGTGCAAAAAAAGCAGCGCCACACTACACACCAAGCATAAAATATATAGTTTATTACACAACCATTTTCACATGACACCTCAAAGGTATTATCATGGTTATGTCGTCATCATCGTCAACAACAAACAAACCTAGTAAAGTATTTAAATTACATTATACTTGGTAAACTATGAATTTTAGCATTATCACTTTGCAGATTGCTGAGTAGAATATAATTTCCTTTTCCGTTTCTACTTTACTTTTTACAAAACACAAGAGATAAAAATCTTCTCGTATTTTTTCATGAATGACAAATGATGGGAATTAGATAAGGACAGGTATGATTTGGGACTTGGGGAGTTCTTTTCTTCTACTTTTTTTAAAGGACGAGTAGAATTGCCTGCATGTTTTGATGTGATGTAAAGGGTACGTCATCATGAAAAACATCATGTTTTTCGAGCATTTCCGATAACATCACATAACCCATCTACCTACTCCCAACCACATACAAACATTATTATCATTATCATCATGAGAGAAAAACCTAACTTCCTTCCTTTTCTCCTTTAACAACTCTCTCTCTCTCCATTTTTCCTGTGTGAGGCTTTTAGTGAGTGAGTAAACCAGTTTTGCTGCCTTTTCACAGAATTCCATTATGATTTTTTCATATTGTAAATGTTTTAAACACAAGTTTGCATTACCACACACTCAGCTTCACTCATTCCCCTATTATTTATGCATGTCTACCTGTATATATTCCCAACACAAGGAAAAAAACTTTTGCATTTTCACCGCATAACGTTCACATGCAAAGACACGACACACTCACACCAATTTTTCCTCAACTGAAGCGGTAAATGTAGGAAGAAAAAAGTGTGTATGTGTGTGCGGTCTGGTGGTCCTTGGTGGCAAGGTATGGTAGGGTTTTAATAAATGGTTAAATGAAGAGCTGTTACGTTATTACACAACTTACGATTTCAAAGACATGGGAAAATTGTGAAATGAAAGGAAGTCGACGAGTGGAATATTATAATAAAATAAAAGAGACAACATATGCTTTTAACGTATCTTCCCACGTACGTGCTAATGTGTTTTACAAGGTTCACTCCACCTTTTTTACATTTTATTTTATTATTACATTTGATGCTGCGCTGGTGATGATGGTGGTGGCGGTGGCAGTATAGAGGCAATAACAGTGGGAAAGGTGGTTAGGGTGACAGTGATGGTGAAAGTGTCCTATCACTAGAGAGAAAGAAAAAACCATGTCAAGCCGGGAGCCGAGTTGAGCCTTTGCTTTCTCTCACTCTCTTGGTAGGTTTTTTAAAGGTCATTCAAAATTACAAACATGAGGAAAGGCTTTTTTCGAGTATGAATACTTCAAGCAGAAAAAAATATGAAGAAAGGTTATTTGAAATATGGTTGTCGTCTAGTGCATACTTGTTTATACTTCAAAAAAGCTGAGGTAGTAAAAAATTTGATTTACTACCTGGAAAACATTTTTGACAATTGAATTATCTTTCCAGGAAGTTATGAAAATATTGTTTCTCAACGTTAAAAAATAATGGCTATGGCATACACTACACAAGAAGTATGATTATTTATGTACCTTTATATGTCATCGTGCCCGTGTACCTCTATAAAACTTTCTTGAAAGCCATCAAACGCCTTTTTCTCAACTATCCCTTTTCTTTATATTTACTTGCCAACCAAATCGTGTCACACCAGTCAAGTCACCAACCAAACGATGATATACATACTTACAAATATTATATTTCCCGATCGTATTTATACCACATTTCCCCAATAATATTTTTATGAGCTAGAACATACATATCATCATCATAAAAAATTATAGTGACACACAAAAAAAAGGGAAGGAAAAATCCAGAATACAAGAACAAAATACAACTTGACTGACTCTACACGACAACTACACACAAAATATACTTTACACACCGTCACCGTATGTTATGCAATGGAATGGCATCCAATCACAAGGTACCCACTACCCACCAAACCAATACATAAAAAGCGTGACCAATCTACCCAGTTCAGTTGAAACAAGAAATCTAACGCCAGTAACAAAGTAGTACGAAAAATCATTCCCTGAAAGTTGTAGTATCCTTTTCCTTCTGGAAATACGACACGTTCAGTTCACCGAAAAACTAACTTTTAGTTCTTTCCTTTTTTAGACCAAAAATGTACATATGTACATATATTATACATACATACCTAGTGTATGTATATTTTGTGGTTAAAGTTATTATACCTACACGCATACATGGATAAATTGGAAGTACCGAATCAAACACACCCAGAATGAGAGAGAGTGAAGAAAAGTGAGAGAAAGCACGAGCACGAGTCCCAAATATCCTGCTGGTTCCCAACTATACATCCATATTATTTTCCACACAAAGCCCATGGCATCATGGCCCATGCCACATTCTCTCTCTTTCACAGTACCTATCTTTATAAATATAAAATGTGTACTGTGGCAAATGCAAGTACTAAACACTACCCGTCTCTCTTTCTCTTTGAATATAACATGTTTCCTTTTACTAGTCAAAAAAAGACGAAATCCTCATTCCCTTTCCCGTTTTTCCTTACGCACATGTAACTTCTAACCTTCTTATAGACCCTGCCTTCCAGCAGTAATACCACACGATTCATACATATTCTCTTTGACTCTCTCACGCATATGCATTGCACACACACATACTTTCTTTTCTTTCACAAACATTTTTCTCCATCATCCAATATTTTTTCGGGCATTAAAGAAAAGGTCTCAGATGGATGCAATGTTTTTGGGTTGACTGCATGTTTATTTTTTTGTTTGCTGTTTAAATGCAAATATCCTAGATAAAAATTATATGTGAGTTTACCCGTTCGTTCGTGTGTACATGTGTTCAGTCAGATATGTGTGTTTGCGTATATTTACCCATTTCAATTTTCGCATGCAAAAATGTATCGATTTTTTAAAACTTGGAAATTAATCGTGTATGTATTCAATAGAAAATTGAACATGCCCAAATAACACGGATGTACGAATACGAATGTATTGAATTGAATATTTTTTTTGCTATTTTTGTATTTATCATTATCATGTACCTGTTTGCGTTGTTATTTCCAATCCAATGAATATTTATGCGTTTTTCCTATTTTTCTCGGTTGGTTGAGTAGAATGATGATGAAAACGTCCCACGTATTTTTTTGCCTTAAGGTTTATTTTTGTAAAATGAACGATGATAAAAAGTTTCGAGAAGAAGAAAAAAATGAGGCTGGAACTAGTTTAGAATTGGTGAAAACTCTGTTGAAGTTAAAGTCGAAGACGATACGAGTATTCCATCCACTATTCCAATTACTCAATAATGTTATATCACAGTGATTGATTTATCTCCGCTTTTCAAAAGAAAATATACATAAATGACAAATAGAGTACCCGCCCACAAGGCAAAGTAACTTTATACAAAGTTTTTATTTTCTCCGGCGCGTGCACACATAAAAAATAAAGATATTATAAAATTGACAATGGTGATTGGAAAGGAAAAGTACAAAATTATCAAGTATTTTTCCGGAAAAAAGTAATAAATGGAAAGAATTCAAGAAATATGTTATCCGATTATGACGATAATAACAACGTTATGATTCCTTCAGGCAGTTATACTTATTTTTGTTCTTCTTCAATACTAAAAAACGGATGACAATGCAAAAGTAATCCGAAAAGAACACTCCCGGAACAAAAAAATCTTTGATCCTTTGTCAAGGAAGGAAGCAACTCCCTTTTTTATCCGCACAGGCAGCAAAATAATAAAACTTCCTAGAAGATTTTCTCTCGTCTTTTACTTGAAAAGTAGCCGCAGGCAAATTCTTTTCCTTTTTGCTGTCGTAAAAAATATAAGCTGAGCCACGCCACTACAGAGAGAGAGACAAACGTTCCTTTTTCTCTTTTGGGGATGGTGACAAGTACAAGCGGTGTGTCTGCTGCTATAAAATTACGTAATACTTTTTTTCTTTTGGGTGATGATGACGATTATGTGGAAGGAAGGAAGAAAAAACGACCACAGGACAAACAACAGAAAAATAAAAACTTCACATTTTTTACAAAGGGAGCATTATTCAAGGGTAAAAAGGGATAGACTCACACAAGGGCACACACACTTTTTATTCCACCAGTTCACCTGATTTGTGCTGTGTATTAAAATTTTTATTTCAAAACTTATTTTCACACCTTATGTTTATGAGTACAATCAACCATGATTAGATGAATTTTACGCAAAGTTCTCATGTCTGTATATTGATTTAATACAGATTGAGAGAGAGAAAATCACAATATAACATACACTCATCCACCAGCAAATAAAGCATTCACACACTCGTCAAGTTATAACCTTATTGGGGTCACATGATGATGACTTCAGGCATTTGATTACTTTATTTTTATACAACCGCTTTCACTTTTTGTTTCACTTTTAGATCTTGAAATGAACCCAGTGCAAAAATCATTTGTTCCAAAATAATGATAATAATTGCCTCCGCCAAGTTTTTAATGAAAATCACATAATTTCACAAGTGGTGGAGGAAAAAGCTAGCTTGTGTGCACTCTCCCAGTCGTCGTCATTATTCCTCCCACTTTGGACACACACTGGCTGACTATCTATAAAAATATATATAGCTTGTGTGATGGTGTGTCTTGTTGTATATCGTATCGTAACATACAGCAGTGTGTTCTCTTCTTGCTTTTTTAGTTAGAATATTTTTTTCTTCAGTACAAGTTTCACTAATAAAGATTAAGTGGTATAGAGAAAAGAGAGAATGTGGTGGTCACTCTACAGAAGAAAAAAACTGAAAATCCATTCGGTGTAAAGGGTGGACGTAGTATAAAAATGGTAGTAGTAGCAGTGCTTGCTGCTGCTAGTATACTGCCGTGCGTTTGGTTACTCTGCCGTTTTTGGTGTGGTGCTGATCTAAAAGCCAGAGAAAAAAAAATTGGGTTAGGGAGGAGGGTATATTACATTATGGCTTTCACATTGACAATGTGAAAGAGTAGAGAGCAAACACAGAGCGCACATAACATACACATATACACACACGAAGGAAAAAGAGAAAGGAGAGAGAAGAGCCTGTGAGCTAAAAAATAATATTTTGTACGTACACTTTTAGCAAAGTAGTGAATCAGCCTGCTGTGCTGTTGAGAGAAAAGAAGGAGAAAGCTACAACGTGAAAAAGGAAAACAGTGAGAGAGAGGAAAAAATCAGAGTCAGCAATATAGTGAGTGAGTATTGTAGTAGAGCTATATGGTATGATGATAAAAAGAGAGGCAAAAGCGGAGAGAAAATCGAGCGAGTTAGTAAAAGCAATAGGAATCCTTCCCCTTTTTCCAGAGAGTTGCAACTATGCCATCACATCACATAATACAACAACAGCAGTAGCAGTAAAAAATAAAAAGTAGTAGCAACCAAACCACACTACCAACTGTTCTTGCTATTTAGATTCACATTCAAGAATGGAGAACGGTCGAGAGAGAAAAACGGGACGGTGATGATACGATGACGATGGTGAATAAGCGAAAACGCTGGCTTGGTGAAAGCATAGTTTGTTGAAAACGTTTTTCTATTCGAGTTATTATTATTTTTTACGGGATGACGATGCTATTATTGTACTGAAGTAAATGCAGATTTTACTGGTTAAATAGAATGTTGTATAATGTGTATACATTTATATGTATGCATGTATATGTATTCCCATATGTATTAAACTTACAATTTTACAAAAGTGTTATTTGTATACAGGACCTATAATAGTTCATTTATAAATGAGCGTGTCTATCCCTACACAAGTGATCATCATGATATGCGCCCTATAATAATAGAAAAAACACCATTCGTGCCAGAAATATAAAGTGAGGAGAAAAATAGGGAAAAATGAGGAAAAAGCAGGCGAAGGCAGTTCAGGTTTGGTATTTATACTCAACAGAAACTATTTAACAAGGAAAGGAATTTAAGTAGAAAAACGTTCTAGCATGGCATGCAGTAGGCAACTCGGTAAAAAATAGCATGGTCTTTTGTGTGTGACGATATTGACTATACCACCGTTACTTGAAGCGCTTATTTTCGTGGGTTATAACTTTTTAAAAAGTTTTATATATTTTATTCACTTCGTTTCCTCCGATTCATTCATTTAGTACATAAGTGCAAAAATGACCTATAGAAGTTTATAGCATTTTAGGGGAAATATGTAAGTAGTATCTTGAAAATGTCATGTCTTCATAGTAGTCCCATTCGAGAAGGGAAAGTGTTGGCAGTGGTGGTGACGCTGGTAGGTGTAACGTATAACTGGTAGGTACTGTCGCTCTATCAAGTAATATTTTTAATAGGAAAATTCTGCAGAGAGCAAGTCAAGCATGCAAACATATATACATACATATAAAGCATGTGTTGAGAGATGATGATGTGGGTGGGATACCGCTTTCTCCATTATAAAGTATACATACATTGTTACAAGTATATACCATATAGAGTGAAAGGTAGGCATTTATATGCTATTAATTTCTGAGAAAGGGTTTCTTTTTGTATACGTATGTGGGTAGCAGAGATATGGATCCATTGAGAGGAAAAGTTGTTTTTTTACTCCAAGGCAAAATACAACTAGAGAGAGAGAGAGAGCACGCAAGGGTGAGTGAAAGCATTACTGGAATCAAAGCATCCATTCCCTCTTGTGTTTTCCCTATTTTTTTAACCAAGAAAGGTATCTTGAATCTTATGTCTATTGTGAGTGTGGATATGCATGCATCATACATGCTAGCACATGTCCCACGTTTCCAGCCCTTTTTACTGCTATGCGACATGCGATTGCGAACTGAGGATTTTGCAATGATGTCGTCATTATTATAACGGCTATATAAAGACCAAAAATGCGCCTATGTCTGTGTAGTGGTTAATGGTGGAGGTGGTGGTGGTGGTATGGTGATGGTAGCTATGACTTGACTGAGTGTGTACCCTTCTTTCGCACGACTCTCTCTTTCTCTCACTCTTTTCCATCCCAATACATTTTTCTTTATTCAGTAAGGCATGTTAAATCCAATATGTGCTCAATCTCGCTCACATTTCCTTTCCGTTTTAGGATAAGCTGTGTAGAGCCGTTGTGGTGGTGGTGTGAGAAGTTCACCAAAGAAAATCTTGTAAAAGTACTTGCTAAAAATGTGTAGTAGGGATACAGCAATTTTTCTTGGTATGAACGATGATACTCCTCACATGCTTTACAACGGATTACATAGTTTATAATAAGAGGAATAAGACACCTTACCTAAGTCATAGTCAGTATCAGTATGTATATTTATGTACGTATGTGTATTTGAAACACAACACCGTATATCATACCTACGTTAAATGTCCCTGAAAATACACCGACCATAGAAAGACATGCTTGATCATCGTCATCATCATCAAATGAAAAGGCTGGTGAAGGAGAAAGCTGTTCCTTTCTTTTTCCTCTCTCTCTCAAACGCACACATTATAAAGGTACCACCACACCACAAGAACACACAGTTCACATACATCTCTCAATAAGACACTCCCGAAACGTTTACAATAGCTCGGTTTTCCGAGCTTTGCAAAAAAAGTTGAAAGTAAAGCAGTATATTGAACCAATCTATCCAAACTTTTTGAATGCTTTTTGTGTACATTCTCACACAATCAAAGTATTTTGGCTGAGCTTATGATTTTGGCGACAATGAAAAATGGAGGAAAATGAGAAACTTTACAATTTAACATTAAAGAAACGATACAAAAACACAGATATAACACTAATTTTGTGGTAACATGTATCCTTATCATAAATAGAGTTTTTTGGGGGTTTTTCTTTTATAAAATGAAAACTATCTTTTATTTCTGTTCTGTTCATTTATCCTCCTATTCTATTTTAGCAGACTATTATTTACTGACATTTACTACAACTGGAACAAAATAATGACTTTCATGAACACTTTTGTTAACAAAATATAAGTACAAGAGGGGATGTCGGAGTTGCTGCGTTTTAGGACTTGGATGAGATGTGATGATGATGATCTGTTTTCTTTAAAAAAAAAACTTTGTCTGTACACAAGAACAAAGGAAAAACAAATAATAATCGTCACATAATTATCATCATTTCTGTGTCATATGAAAAGAAGAAAAACTGGGAGTTGTATTCCATACCCATACCAGAAAGAAAACGGGAAACAAGACAGACAGCCTCGTACAAAAAAGGAAGGAACTTGTCCCCAAGCACATTTCACTGAAAGTCGTTAGAGCTGTTGTTGTACTTGACTGGAATTGTGGTGATGGGATCACGTACATCATAATACACATAAAATATAGACATAAGCGTATGTGTAACGATGATAAAAAATAAATAAAATATATTTTTATCGTACTTTTATGATCGTCACCTATCATCATTATCATGATCATAATCATCTCATCCACTTTCCCTTCAAAACTTCTCATATACGTCCTCTCACATTCAAAACATTCCAGATGTACGATGATGACATAACTATACATACATACTATACTACTGTGACACACAATCACAAATACCCACGTAAATTTTTGCATACATTTTTTATCATGACAAACGTATTACGTTACCATCATAATAGTATAATGATTGTTATCAAAATATCCAACCAGTATCAGCATCCCCGATGAATTTCTTCTTTGTAAACCCATCTCACAGATGAAGGGCCCTACTGGTTTTTCCTTTTTTATCATGTTGACAATAAAGTTATTCGCATTTCAAGCATTCTTTTTGCAGTCTTTCAATGATCCAATAATAAAGGGGTAAAAAAGGATCACGATCACACACACACATGATCACGACTCTTTTTGAATTTGATTGTGATTATGATCATGTAGGTGATACTGGTGGAATGCAAGGCACAATGTTGGGGTACACCAAAATGAAAAATAAAACTTAGTGTGTTGAAAATAGAAATATGAGAGATATATTATATTACACACATAAGACAGATCTTAAAAGGATTTTTGGCAAAAAAGCAAAAGAAGAAACGGGTTGTACTTGTGTAATGGGAAGTTGAGGAAGAGAGTATTACGCTGGTTTATAGAAGAAGTATTATGATCATTACACACAACAGCATGGTTCCCTGTCTACATTCTTCACGAATTTGATTATATACGTATGACTGAATTGTTGTGAAGGACTAGTCCTTTTCTTTGTGTCCTGTAAGAATTTAATAAATAAAAAAGAAAATTCTTACGCCATTTCATTCCCTACTTTTTTCTGCTTTTGTCACTTGCTGCGTTTTTCCTAAAAGAAGTTCGGAACAAGTTGAAGCAGAAGAATACGAACCCGAAATAGGGTGAAAGTGGTCACGGCTATATGAGTTTATAACATGTCATAGTGGTACTATATATTTTGTAATTTTCTATCACTTTTCTTTTAAAGAAACGGAGGATTTGGTCCTGGGTACATGCAAAAGGCATGCATGTTGTCTGTTGTGAAACTGTCACTGATACGACCAGAATAGTTGCAAACGACACATATATCAAGATTACAAGATTTTTTAAAAGAATAAAAGGAAAGGAAGCAGCAGAGAAAAAAACACGTAAGAGTTGAGTCAGAGAGGATCCTTTTTCCTTTGTTGCTTATTCTTCTTCTTTTATCAAGTCTAAAATTGGAACGAACGAGAAAATCATTTCCTTTTCTAACAAAGAGCTTCAAAACGAGAGAACAAAAAAGGGCAGAGGACAGGACATAGAGAAGGGGAAAGTTAAAAAAGGACATGTTTCCTCTTTTTTGCACTGAATGGACACGAGATAGTAAATGGAGGCACACAATATAACATATTAGGTAGCATTTCTTTTTTGTTATCGCAGTAGCAATTCCATTATATTATATCAAGACCATCGACGACGACCACCGCCATCATCTAACCATCCCGCACAAAACAACCCAAAAAATACAATGAAATCATATTATTTGAAATGTGTCATGTGTTGTGTGGATGTGGACATTACCGTTTATTTGTGTGTATTTTATATCATTTGTATTCATTTATTCATTCATATTGCAGTAGTACCTTCTTCACTACATTGCCATCATCAAGTGCATAGCGCATTTATATTATTATTATTCCATGTGAATTTTTTTTTCAAGGTTCTAGTTTCCATTTATTCAATTCATTTTATGTTTGTGAGGGCCAAAAAAGGAAAGTCGAAAAGGTATATAAAACATGTTAGGTGTATACTATCCAGGTCCTTTATAGATATGCGCACAGCACATAACCAGTTCAAAAGGAAGGACACACATGGAACTAATGACATGATCAAGTTAAGTGCAACATCACTACCACCGGTAGCAGCATCAGCATAAACCTTGCAATTCAAAAAGGCAACATTGGAAGGACATCCAGCTAGGCCAGGCCAAGCCAGAGCAGCAGAAATAAAGAGAAACACATGCACATATACACATCTTCAAAAAACAAGATTACTTTTACTTTACTAACTAAACTACTTTTTTCATGGTTGGATTTATAATATGTACAGCTACTACAATATACAAGGCTAAAACGACTTTTTAAATGTACTTCACCTAATATCCTGTTTCAATATATGAGAGCAGTTTAATATGTTAATATGAACGATTATCAGGAAACACAGCGACCATTTTTTAGGTACATTACTTCATATCCTATACTCATCCCTTTGAATACACTGACACTGCAGTGCCATCATGAATGCACTAGATAAAGTTTTCACTTCACAAGTGTCAGACACTTCATTTCTACAAAAAACGGAATTTAACTAACTGACTGCTCTGTTTCATAATGTCCCAGTTGGTAGGTAGTTTTGGTCGAATAGCAATAATAGCATATAGTCTACTCTTCCCTTCTCCTCTTGCAATTTTTCTTCAGCTTCCTTTCACAACCATAATCCAAAGAAGACTAAGCCAAAAATTTATTATGGATTTCCACCATATAAGATTATTACACTGCTTATAGCTTACAAAGCATCATAGTTGTAAAGCATCACTTGCATTTTTTTTACTTTCTCTCTTTTTTTTATACACTGCCATCTTCCATTACATAACATTGACATAAATATGTCTTCTACTACTCCAAATAATAATAACCATACAAATAGACAGACAGTTAGAGAAAGCCATTCTTGGGACACATAGTCATCATCCTAACATAACTACATAAAGCGCACATATATATTACACTTTTTTTGCGCTAACAAACCATTTCCTTCAAGTAAAAAAATCTGCCAAGCCAAAGAAACAAAAAAAGAAAGTCACTTGACTTTACTTGGATCTCTTTCTCTTGTGTATTTATACTTTATGTGATGTGTCTCTCTCTTTCACTGTCTCTCCGAAAAAATTTCTTGGTTCACTAGTTATTTTTTTATTTCTCCTCACTTCATTTCTCATATCCTTTATAACATGTGTATATGGACAAGTTTTTTTCCACTGTAATAAAGAAAGAGAAAAAGGATGAAATGCAAAAAGAGTTTTTTTTCGCCAGCGCTTCTGGTCTCTGTCTCTCTCTCTCTCCACAAAACTTTACATTCGCTTTTACTTACATTTCACGTTCATCGATACTCTTGTTGCTGCTTTTACTCTGGTTTTGGTCTTTCTCTGGTTCTGGTGGGTTGCTTTGCTGCTCCTTTTTGCAGCAGCAACATAGCCTTGTAAAAAAATACTTGTGATGGTCTCCAACGATGCTGACGATCATGATGGTCGATCCTGTTGTAGTATAATATATCGGATGACGAACGCGCGGAGGAGAGAGAGAGAAGCCGCACCCTTGCTTTTTTACTTGGGTTTTTTATACCAAAAAAGTAAGAGAGACCATGCCATTGCCATGCGATGCAATAAGAAGAAGGAAGAGCGAGAATACACATTTTCTCAGGCATTCAAGGGAAAACTTTTTTAAATGTGAATCGGTTTGGTTTATATTGGATGTGTACCTTATTCTTGTTCTTGTGTGTGTGGATCTGTTCTTTTTACTTACTACACTTTACTCTCTTGTTTTTTCGCTTGTTAACAAAACGCTCTTGTTGATTTCAACTTTTTTTTCTTACCTTAGTTGTTAGTCTACACTTTACTTTAGTTTACTTTCTCATTTTCATCTTTAACTTTTTTTCTTCGTCTTATTTTTCGGTAGAGGTATACATTATACATTTGTTCTTCTTGTTCGTATGTATGTGATTCCAATCGAACAAGGAATAAAATTTAGACATGTTTTTTCTTCTTTTTTCTCATGTTACATTATTACTTTACATGAGCTGGTTCATAAAAGGGTTTTTCTATGCACACACACTGTATCATCATTGCAGAAAAACTTTTTCTACAACTCTTTCCTACCAACCAAGTAGAGGAACCAATCATAATAATAATTATTGTAGGGATAAAAAGTGTGTATGTGCCCTGTGCACATACCTATACAGGTTTCACACACACATATGTACATGCATACCTACATAGTATCAAGGTAAAGAGAAAAGATGTAAAGTATAAAGTTGTGTGATAGAAAAGCAATATTACTTTCTTTTTTAACCTTCTCTTATTTTGGAAAGGAAAGAGTATCAAATTAAATAGGTAAAATATTACTTTTTTGTATTATAGTACCTTTGCTTCTCTTTCTCTCTGCTCATGACATAATAATACATGATGCTCACACATTAATACATACATGAGAGAAAAAATCTATCCATTTTAAAACGAATCCACTTCCCAGCAATAAAAGTTTGCTTGGGTGGGAATTGTAATGTAATATAATATTTTTCCCAGTGTCCGTTTTTCCATTTACTTTTTTTTTCAACTTTTTCATGATTTTTGGATTAGAAGAGAAGAGCCGAAAAATAGGGGCAGTGATTCACTCACTTTACTCTCTCCAGAATATCTTTTTAGTGGCTAAAAGAAAAAAAGTTTATTGTTGCATTGCATTTTGGGAATAAGACGGATGTGACCATATCAGCGAAAATGTTATGCAGCAGCAGAAAAGAAAAACTCCCATTCGCCGGATGGACAGGAAAGGCAGAATTGAGAATTGCAGTAGTATATATTTTTTCAGAGATTCTCCCAATTTCATTAAAAAGTTGTATTTTTCCACTGTTGTTGCTTTTCAACTGTAAGCTCATATGTTGGCTGTTTTTGTTTTTATCAGTTTTGCTTCTGGAAAAAAATCTGACTTAAAGAGTTGTGGTGTTGGCACCACCGCCAGAAGATACACTACTTCTTTTTTTGCTCGGCAGAATCTCAACTTTTCTTTTCACTGTTGACTGTATACAGTATATGCAAGCACATAAGCTCCTATTTTTAGCTTGTATACTATATAGACTTGTTTTGTATTTGTCTTGGTTCGGCTTGACTTGACGGATAAATTCTGTGTGAATTCTGTTCGGTGAGGTCGGTCGGACTGAAATAATATTACTTAAAGATAGCTTCAGTGAATGAAAGAGAAAGACTAAAAGGCATGGCAAGGTCGTCCTATAAAGGCACGTTTCTCAGAACTAGAAGGCCCTCCAGAGAGAAAACCAGAAAAAACAGACTCAGAGGAGGAGAAAAGCTATACATAGCTTTACCTACTTGACTAGCTTTTAACTCTCTCGTTTAAGTATAAAGTAAAAAACAGCTTTTTTTCTCATTTCATCTCTCCAGCAGATAAACCGGATTGAAAAACAAGTAGAATTTTACTCTCCTGCTGGTTATGTGGAAACGTACAAGTGTTGGAGATGATGATAAGGAAAAAAGGATGATGAAAAAGTAAACGTACAAAATAAAAAATGTCGAGTATGTAGAAGAAGAGGAGGAGTAGCGGCGGTGGTGGTGGTGCCAGTGGCAGTGGAAGAGCCAAAGTAGAGTAGCAACAGCAGCCGAGCCTTATCTTTTCCCTTTCGCTTCTCTGGTTATGTGTTTTCTATTATTAATGTCAATGAACAATGAATTGACAAAGCCAAAATGTTGGAAAATCAAACTGAGTCAGAAGAAAGGGATTCATATGTAATGCAGTAGGTATACTTATTGTATGTTTACATACATTATTAGTCTGGAAAAAAAGATACTCTGTGTGTGTGGTCTGGGTGTCTATGTCTGAAAGTGAGAGAATAGACATGAGAAAATACATACACCTCCGCCATCCATACAAAGACATAAGTCTCTCTGAACATAACAGAAAGAGAGAAATGATAATGAAATGCCCTTGAAGGAATAGTGTGGTAGTATTATTATATGCCTTTTTCCTTCCGTAATATGTATAAGTGGTAGTTTAGCTATTCTGCAGGTTTTTTTGTTCCTTTTTTTGCTTCCTTTTCTTCCACCGAATTTCCCTTCATTTGATAGTCTACCTCCACCACTCAACTACCACCGCCTCCCCTCTTGAAAATGTTTTTGTGAAAATGCTTGTTTTCTTTGTGCATACAAATTTTGTATGCATTTTGTGGAAAAGCAAACACATAAAGCATTGAAAAGAAAGCAGAATCTGTAATGATATTATTATGTACGAAAAATGAGTTACCTTGCTTTGTGATGTTTTGTTTGTGTTTGTCTTTCTATTGCGTACATATATGGCATAAAAAAATTGGTGGGACCACCCAGGAAAAATGTATTTGCGAAAGGGAAAACCCGTGATGTGGCGGCGTTGTCGGTTGGAGATTTTTCGAAGTAGCAATGCATTTTCTCAAAAACGAGTTTCGACTGGTTTTCTTTTACATACATATGCATACAAAAAAGGTCGAACTGCAGTG
>JAQFXM010001579.1:0-30803 GCA_034693345.1 Entomobrya multifasciata | reverse complement strand
AAACACAACCAAGCAACCAATCAGTGAGAATGCTCACGGCTAGTGACCTGACTTTTAGCTTATATATGGTAGGATAACTGCATGACGGAAGATTTGGCCGTTACTGATTCTAATACTGATTGTGATTACCATCTGCTAGTAAAATAGATCATTCTCCCATCATCGTCTACAACTTCCTCTTGCTTCCTTCCGCTTGACTGTGAGAAACAAACGAAACACTTCCGACTTGCTCGTAGCGAAAGGATAGAACGAGCAGTTATCCGCTAATCCGCTACTTCATCTATGTAATTACATTGCTTTGCTTGGTGAGCTTGTCGACCACACTATATACTACACTTCCGTTTCTTTCCACTTCTTCATTTTATACTCTTCAGCTCTCATTTGCCTGTTGCATACTTGCTAAATTGGTAATATTATGGTACATGGTACATTCAGAGATCCTTGTTATTATTGCAGGTTGCAGAAAGAAATAAAACGGCATAAAATATTCTGAAAAAAAATTTGTATGTAAAGTTTAAAGGGTGTTTCCCATTCCTTGTTGTGTAAGTCATCATACTCATCGGAAGAAGCAACTTCCTAGCACCATCATCACTCATCACAGTAAGAAAAAAGAAATCATGTGACGAAGACTTTGGTAATATTATGAGCACGATACGTACGTGAGGAAACAGAAAAGTCGTTTGGAGTGTGGGAACAGGAGCCCTTCGTGACTTCATTGCGATCGGAAAACACTTGATTGCCATTCAAAACTCATACGTGCAGACGGCATACACACATATTATATCCAGCTTGGCCGTGTGTGTGTAACAGCAGCAGAATTGGCAGTGTGCTCAACTATGCTATTACATGTTTGTTGTTCCCTGTTATTACAGGCAAAATGTACATGCACATAGAATACATATTGCATAATATTCCGAATGCGGACATAATGTTTGGTCTTGACTTTTGGTGCACGTTACAGTACGTTGGTCTATTTTATGTTTACTTCTTGTAAGTTTAGATAAAACGGTATTTAATTTGGGTGATGTCACAGAGTTTTTCCAAATTTTACGACGCATAAAAAGTCACAGATCATTTTTTACAAGATGTCTGTTCTCACGCCACATCAGCATAACAGATTTATGTATTATAACTACTGATAATTCAGTTTTTACTGTATAGCCTAAAGTTAAAGCGACTGAGACAAGAGAGGTGATGAGAGATCAACAATGAATTTATGATAGCTAGAGCTTAAAGCATTTATATCATACATTACATCTGCATCTATGCTTCACCAGTCAAGTGGTGATGATGATGGGAACAATGGTGTCGATTTATTTTTGTCGAACGGATTTTATCATATCAGTTGCACAAACAAATCCACAAGCTCATAATTCATGGTGTTCATAATATTTATTACTGTGGTTTCAACTCAAAGCCACTTGAACTAGTAAATTTGAAATGAAATTTGATTTTAAGAATTTTAATACATCATGAGAAGTTTTTTTCAAAAAGCCTTCATTGTTGTGTGAGGGACAATAAGAGAAAATGTGTTCATGCACGTTTGGCTTTGTAGGATGATTGCATAAAAATTATTTTTGTACGCAAATATTTTTATGAGTATTCATTTCGCTTTGAGTATGTCCTCATAAAGTCAATGATCCAGTTAACTTTAAACCAGCAGATTGAGCAGAGTAGAACTAATGCCCACTGTCTTTGAATCACTACTCGTTTAATAACCCATATTAGTCGTAAAATAAACCATACGTAAGGGTTGAAATGAAATTCCAATGACAAGTTCCTTTTTTACCAAGAGACAATCGTATTTTTCACTATGAACCTTTACAAGCGAACGTAAAATACAAGCAATAAATTAAACATCATAGTGATAAAGTTTAGTATAAGCTGATGAAAAATTTCATTGATTAAGTATGTCGCTAAATAGTGCGTGATTGTGAAGAGGAGGGCTAGAGATATCACTAATTTAGTGTTAAAGCTAAAGCGCTTGTTGAGAAAAAAGGGTTGTTGGGAAGGAGTGGCTTTCCCATCCTTTATGATCATTTAACGACTTTTCTGTTTGTCTCTGGAGAATCCACATAGCAAGTCGAATGAATGACATAATCGAACATGTAAACAAGCCATTTAAAGTGTATGCAGACAACAAATTAATTGTTTTTAAGAAGCCTTCCCACAATAAAAACAAGTTTAGTAACCACTAAACTAATAAATATGTAATGATAAGCGCCATGTTGTAATTTTAGAATATAATATGTAGGTACATGATCGTTTTATCCATTTTGTTATGTTTGTGTGAGCTGTACATTTTAAAGCGATAAACCATTAAAAACAAGATAAAAATGGCACCTAGTTTTCTAAACAAGACGCTTTATTGTTTTTCTTCACACCAAGAAAGCGTCAAAAAGAACATAAAGAGCTTCGGTGTTTCCAGACCGGCTATTCATTTGAAATGTTAAAGGATGTCCCTATAATATTCCAGACTATTGACAAAGTAACAAGCTCATGTGTCTACTCTGCAAGCTTCTTTTTATTAAAAAAACAAGTTGTAAAGCATCCCTAGTCATAAATCCATGACCTCTCGTTGACCTCACCCATCATTATCGCCTCTTTGAGCATTCAACTATGGGGCTCCATACTCTGTACTCCTGGTTTGCTTTCCCTTTGAAGAATAAACAAGCAGTTTTCGTCACATAATGCATTACAGTTCTTTGTAAACCCAAGCAAGCATCTCCATTTGGTTATATGATGTTTCATCCGGAATTATGTGACAAGAAAAGTTAACAAGCTACCAAAATTGGATAAAAGCTTTAACAGGAAAAAAAATATATAAATTGACAAATACGTTCGGTTTAGCAGAAGCAGTGAAAATAATAGGACAAACATGAAAACACATAAAGAATCAGCTAAAGTTCATTATTTCTGTCTGAAAAAGAGGATCTGTGGATTTACAACAATTATTTTTTTCCGAGTAATGCTATAAGATTAATCAATTAATTATAATTAAAAATTTGTGAAAGATTGTTGAACACGTAGGCTAGCAGCCGGTTGGCGCTATTAAAAGGTCTTGTGGCAATCCGAGTAAGGAAAAATTAGGAATGTGACAATAACGAGTACTTCAATTATACCATGTGTAAAATTGCCACTCAAAATGTTTGAATAGAAATAAAAACATATTATTATATTATTATTATTATAAATGTTATGTTACGTGTGCTAGATTTCCTCTCTCGTGCGGTTTTTTTGGAGATATGATTGGGTAAATTTTACCAGCGGAATATTGACAGCATAGCAGAAAAAAGCATAATTGTAAAAAGCTATATACAGCATCTCATATTTTTGATATTTATATATTGCGATGATGAAAGGGAAGAGAGATGATACATACCTGATCTGGTGGCGGTCGGTCTTCGCCTGCAAAAGAAAAAAAATCACGTTTTATGAGCGTCAGTGTGTTACACGCAGTACGTGCCAAGTCAGCATCGATGCGCATCTTCATAAAAAATGCTGCTGTGGCAGTAACAAGAATAGAAGTAACGCATCGAACCATTTTAACTGACTTTATTACATATATACTATATACAATAACATTTAAGTTCAGAAAGCATGTAAACTGCAGGGTAAAGGAAAAGAGGATAATGATGATACAGACAGGAAGAATATTGTATTGTTTGTAATCGGTTAGGTGGTACAATTGGTATAAATGTGAACAAAAATAAAACATGATTACATTTCCAAATCTGTGATGTTCATATAATAAACTAACAAAATAAGCTAACATAAAGAGGGGTTAACCGGTGGTTTTCTTCGTGGTTATGGGAGAAAGAATGGAAAGAGCGAGAGAGATGGAAAGAGAGAGAGCAAAAACACACACAGGAAATACGCCTTGCTTTTCTACACTCGTTTCTTATCATAATATTATCACATTTCACGCTTTTGTTTCTTCAGGAAAACTGACGAAACAACAACGTGATCATATTGACAGCACAGCAGTCAGTACACTTGATTCGGATGTTTGAGCACTGGTAGTGTTCCTTCCTGTTAGAAAATGATAATGCCAATGAAATGGTGTCGATGACAGCATTTTTCATATTATTGCACTATTACTATAATAAAATAGATTTTCAGTTGATGTGAGTGCGAGACAATAGCTTAATGGCTTAACTATAACTAAGCATTTACTACGCTATAACATCCTCAAGAAAATGACATGAACCCAAAAAAATGCTTTGTTTGTTCGCATTTTAAACGATTCTATTTTATGAAATATATATTATTTGATGGTGAATAATAAAAATTATTAAGCCAAACGAACCAATATAGTAACCTACTTCAACAACGGTGCATGAGCTCAAAAATATAAAGATGATTACTAATATCCATTTACTGAATTTGCACTTCTACTGACAATACATATGTTCATTATTAATGAGGTGTGACTCAACTTGATAAAATCATGATCTGTCCATAATCAGAAACGGATTTCGCAAGTTGCAAGTAGTAAAAAAAGTCAGTTGATAAATGCTGACGGAATGATTTGAATGAAGTGAGGAGTTAAGTGGATGATGTGGTTAAACTTAATATTCAACTTATGCAATGCTTGAATTTCTTTGCTTTTTAAACGAATGTTTCATTTTATGCTGCGAAACCTGATACTATGTTACTCATACTGAATTGCTCATCAAGATGTATCAGAAACAGACAAAAAAGGCATCCCATCAAAAAACTGAGGTAGTATGGAAATATGGAATAAGCATAACTAATGCCCAATTAAGAGTACAACTCATTTACTGAGAAATTCTTCCCCTTGTGTTCATCGCTGATGTTCTCATCTTACCTTCTATTTTTAAATATATGAATAAAATTTGGACATGACTAGGTGGGTCTACACCAAGAGCCCACTATTCATATTGAAATAGATAGTTGATATAATATGCGGAGATACAGTGAAATGATGAACCATGAAGAGCTTCCAAGCACGGACTTGAGAATGAACAGTGGTGCGAACAAGACAAGTTATTGTTAAATTTGTAATTGTAGACAACATATCTTGTGGTACAGACAGGATTCACCTATCTCATGATCCCTAAACCACCATAAAAAATTAAAATGTTCATGTTGTCGAATGGGCGTATTATATGTTTTTGAACATGTTTGCGATTACAAACAATGGACAATTTAGTTTTTGTCAAATATTGGGTTGCAATTCTTGAGCATCTTAATCCAACATTGTATTAGTATTATGATACTTCATGTATGATTATAATGAAAATTATAAATTACAAATCATGTCACGGTTTCACACGAACGGAAAATGTACATCTCGCCATATCACATTTAGAATATCGCCAAATTCCTTGACACTGTATTTCTCCTTCAATTGACTCTAAATGTTGTACTAAAAGATAAGTTTATTCATGATCATTGTTTCATTTACTACATCAGATTACTTATGATAATTTATTGTTATATTGAATTACGTATTTTTTACAAATTGGATCTTTTTTAATATCATACGATGAAAAATGAAGATAATGAGATTTTAGATAAGTTAGAGAAATCAACTTTAGTATCCTTTTCCCTTAACGCTTTTCTAAAAATGTAATAATTGGCTTTGTAAAATGATATATAGAAATTGGGGGTGAAAGAGAAGATCTCGTTTTAATTTTTAATGTCTTCTCATATTTTTTCTGACAAATCTTCTGTTCTACAAAATTTAATAATCTGATAAGGATATTGAACAAACAGATGAAACATATTACATAATTTATGGCTTATTTCCAGGATAGAAGAGTAAAAGTGTGATGAGCAGTCGTGTTATCGTGTGAGATGACGTTAAAATTCATGCATTACATGGCAGATATTATTAAATCGCAGTAGGAGTGCTACACGGATGTAATGTGTACGATTATGGGACACTTTAGAATATATACGTTTTCATATTGTTGTTATTGGGTTGTCGGGAGCAAACGATAACAACGACACGGGATACATATTACACATTATATATCCTCATCGCATCATGCCAGTTTCGTATGTACTCTCATTCCTCAGTTTTGTACAAAAAGATGACGACGATACGATGATGTTGATGATAATGGGATGGGGTCGCATCCATAAAGATGTCTGATGCACATGTTGCTCCCATCCATGACTGCTCAAAACGGTAATCATTGTAAAACTGCTGCTCTTGCTCTGTTGCCTTTCTTGTCTTGACTGCGACTGTGTTGTTAGTTTGCTACACATTACATTTTACTTTCCCAGTTTTACAACCATGTACAAACTTACGCAACATACCCATAACGCACCAATCTTATCTGACATGATCGTGCCCCCTTTTTCTCTTTTTAAACGGTTGAAAAGCCGTCTTCTTCTGATACTCTAGCTTCATGTTTTATAGTGAAAGCTGGCTTTTCACAGTATTTTCCCTTCAGTTCAGTTAGCAGCTCTCTCAGTCAATTTTTAGGGCTCTTTTAATATTTCTATCTGATCTGTGTGGGAAAATCAAGTTTTCCAGTTCAGAGACTTTCACAATCCACTACCGCCTCTTCGCGGATGATATATAGTCTTGTAGAACATATCATTACCTTGCCTTGCCTGACCTTCTCCGGGCTAGGTCATTTATCTGTCGAGTGTCTGTGACTGACTGATTCTGAATTAATCGTTATGTTTTTCCTACACAGTATCATTATTAATAATGATAACTTTCTCTTATCGAGGCATAAAATTATTATCATCATCGTTCATGTCGTTTATTTCTCTATTTACAACTGACTGTGCGAAACGAATTTTGTTGGCTGTTTTCCTTCCCTTCTTTCAAGCTGTATAACCCATCATAATTTACGTAATATGTCGTGCAATAACAGTAAAGCAAACAGTAATATAATTTTTTGACCTTCTATTTTTCTGATGAAGGGAAAATGAAATCAATTTTTTTATAAAGGGAAAATAACAAATATGTTCAATGAAGCGCTTATAACGCATACATATATCTTGGCAAATGTTTTCGACGTATAAAAATATGAAATCGCAAGATTTTCATTACAGATTTCTAAACTAATATTCACTTTATACAACAACGTATATGGCAAAGAAATCTTTTAATTTTAATGCGTTACAAAATATCTTAAAATGATGCCAAGATCTGTAGAGAGGAATACATGTAAAATGAAAACCAAAGTTCTAAAATACTTTTGCTTTCATTTTATCCTTTTAAATAAAAAGAAACAAAGTTTCTACTGAATGTTGGTTAAGCAGATAATAAAGGAAACACTAGTTGTCTAATTGGCCAAATTAACTCTCATATATATTTACTATTGAGTATGCAAAGATTAGTAGTATAAATGTATGCACTAGTAATGCTTCAGATGCAGTAGCACAATTGCCAGTTAAAGAAGCAAGTTGAATGGATCTAATAAAATGAAGAGGACAAAATGTGTGGCAAAATTAAGGGAAGGACTTATGGCAGCCGTTGCTGCTGCATTTTACTGCTATTAAAACTCTCTACATTATACATATATTAGAGATGCTTGTCTGTGCTTACGGTAGAACGCTTTCAAAATGACGAAACATGAAAATTTCTTGGAAATGAAAAGAAAAAAGAGAGGAAATTCTAGTCTTTTTAATACAACAACATTCCAACATGATGCTTGTCGTTGACGCTACCGTAATAAAAGTCGACTAGTTCTGTTCTATACTTTTGTATGAAAAGTTAGCCAACTTCACGAGAAAAGTCTAAGTGAATCTGGCTTAATTAAACTGGGTATTTTATCCAACACTTCTCTCAAGTATTAAAAAGAGAACAAGAAAAGAGAGAGAGAGAGAAGCAGCCGTAGCAGCTGGCATACTAAAGGGAAAAAACAAACATGGAATGTAACATACAAGATGTCTTTGTGAAGCAAAACTCTCTCGTCGTCGGTCTCTACTATGTAATTATCACCAGGTCTAATTAAGACGTGCGACGCAGATTGTCATAATGTGATGACAAGAAGACGGGAAGGAGAAGAGACCCTTTCCACCCTATTTGAGAATTTCAATGTGTTCTCATCATCACTTTCATTTCTTTCTCTTTTCGTGTTATTAAAAGTGTTCTAAACAGAATTCAAAATAGTAAAAACAGTCGACCTTTTCTATTTGGTTTTTGTTAGAAGCAACTATAATAGAGCTGTTTTCTCAACAGTTTAAATACTGACGAGCAAAATGTAGTAGTAAGGTTGTTTGAGAGAGTGTGTGGGTATTCTTGAAAAGAAAGAGAGCAGTCACTTCTATAACTACTTTGTATACGACTAAAACTTCAAAAACATTCCCAATTAAGAGAAAAACAGTCTAGTCTAGTCTGTTGTAAATGGTGAAAGAGAGAAATTTATAATAATTTCCCATGTTCACTCTGAATTAACAAGTGATGACGCAGGAATAATAAAAATAATGGCAACATAACCTTAGTCATAATGAATGTAAAGTTGTGTCCTTATGTTTGAAAGAGGTTCTAGAGATTTCCAAAACGTATTTTGTATAATAATTGAATACACAAAATATAAAAAATTGAATATGGAATATCATATTGTTTAAAACAAATTTAGCATTCACCCTAGCATGTCAAATTGTATATGGATTGTGAACGGATAGGATGAAACACAGCTTCTTCTCCAATTCTATTGTGTCATCTGGAAAGAGGACACATGGAAAAGATTGAAGCACAGCGGGAGGAAAATGGATTCACACGTTAGGTAATGGCAATACATAGTGGGAGAGAAATTTCTGGTAGTGATTTCTCAATGCTTTCATATGACAGTAACATCAGTGGAATTCATATTGTAAACATGTTTTCACATAATTTTGATGTGATCACGTGTTTGTGCTTTTATTTTAATCGTTTAGCACGTTGACTCAAAATCAGGTAAGCTAATTACTTTTAAAACTATTTAAATCTTTTCATTTCGTTGATTTTGACGTATAAGGTTGTCTTAATGAATAGTCCTTTTTATGACATGCAAAGACAGTAGTAATTAGTTATAGAAAATTATGTGAAAGGGTTGTTTGCTTGATTTATTCAAAGGAAGAGAACGAACATAAAGGACAACTTTAAGGTTTTTTGTACAATTCAGCAAAAAACTCCAGAGGAAAATTTGCTAATCGTATATTTTCATCTACTTTTTGACATTAATTTTTAATGCAATCTTTATTTCTCAACATACTTATAAATGAGAAGAGACTTTTGAAAATGTGGAAAAATGAAATAAAGAGGTTGTCATTCAATGACAAAAAGAAGTTTTATTTGAAACTTTTTCACTGAAAATTATTCAAAATGTGCTTAACAAATGACCTCATACGTAAGTCTAACCCGTTCAGTATAAGGAGCATATTATGCATGCACCCAACTTTTATATATCCTTCCTCATCTCCTCGTTATACAATCACAATGAATGCGAGCAAGACAAATCATCCAGGGATCAAAAATGGAAAGCGAGAGCATACACAAAACAAACAGATGAATGAATTCAATTATAAAGCAGAAGAGTCTCCTCTAAGGCTTCAGGCCTTTTACGTTGATGAGAATATAAAAATTTCAAAAGAATAACTTTTCACGATACAATGTAAGCGATGCATACGGAAGAGGGACCAAAAGTAATGAAGGAGATGAACAATCTATCCAAAACCACAGACGTGTGTGGCACGAGGAAGTACAATATGATTCACACACAACATTGTAACTTGTAACAAGTTTCCTGAGAGAATATGAGTATATCCATCCGTATACATATATTATGCACTATGCAACTTTGTAGTTTGGACGCTCATAAAGTTGGTAGCGTCACCATTGTTAGTTATGTCACATTAAACTTTTCAGAGCACATCAATCTATCCATCCAACTTTTTTCCAACTAAAAACGGGTGTTGTGTAACCTTTCCTGTGCTCTTCTAAATCTAAATCATATCATCTGCTTTTTTTGTGGAAAATACGCTTTTGGGTAGTTTCGTGTTGTTTGCTTGCTTACTTTTTGTTGCGTTATGCCACATAGTTAGCCCTTTACCAGTTAACTGGTTAAAAGCGAAGATGAACTATGAAAGAATGAGGTCTCAATTCTCAATGGACAAGGTATCCAATTGTGATAGGACCACTCTTGGGAGTTGGACTTGCACACCAGCCATGTCTCATTCTCCGCTTTTTTGCTGTTTATCCAACAATTTTTAGAAATAATTTTGGGAAAGGATCAGTTCACACAAGCATTTTTGCCATTATACACTGAATTTTTTTTGAAGCATATAATCATCCCTAATATGATTGCTAAAATCATGCATATTATGCAACAAGACAAAAACTTGTTTACTATTAGAAGCATAATAGCCCCAAAATTCTTCGTAAAAACTCTATTAAAACAGAAAAAACATCAGCTAGTTGTTTAAATGGCGATTTTATTTCTTCCCTGTATCGTTCTATCACCCATTTGACAGAAGAATCCACTTTATTTTTTGAAAATGTAAAAACCCCACCCAGCTTGAAGAAAAGCTTTACTAGATCACACTATCAAACGCATTTTCTCGTTTACAATAGTAGCAACTTAACATCTTACGAGCGTGACAATACATCAAGGAGAAAGTTTGTCCTTTAATGGCATTTTCAAAGCATGTAAGAAAAAAAGAACGATAAAATGTTATATAAATACGTTTTTTAAATAAAAGACTTTCTTCTTTTTTTGAGGATCTCATCCGGAGTCACATCAGAATCTGAATTCTAAATCAACTTCTTTTTTATCCTTTTTTGTTCCGTTTGTAGTAGAAGTCCATCCATTCTGTTTCTCTTTTCAATGTCTTTTTTTCTTTCATTTTCTCTTTTTCCTTTGTGCTCTCAGCGAGCTATCCACTTTCTTTTTTAACTTAAAGCGGTAGGTTATTTGCAGTATCATTTGATAGACCTTGATATGCCTGCCTGACTGTTTCAGTACAAAAGTATATGTTCTTAACAATATTTCCCATATACCGCATGTATATTGTGTATAAAGACAAAAATCGCTTGTAATGGAGCAGTAAATGGCAAATGGTTAGCTCAAGAAAAATCCATCTGAATAGAATGATCTGACAAGAGCATTGAAAGTTAGTGTTTTGTCAGAGGAACGATTCACATACAATGCAAAGAAGTAAATTTTCAGGATTTTGTAAGAAAAAATATAAATATAAATATAATGTGCATACATATATATGTATATATACATGATATAGTGTAGATAACCCGTTTAGAACGAACATGAAACAGCCTTGTGTGCTACTCTGTAAACGAAATTCCGTGAAATAAGATCTGCTTTCTCACAGCAGCTCTGGACAACTGATCTAAAAAGATATCGAATTGTGTCATTACAAAAGAACCAAAAAGCAAGAAGAAAAAAGGCAGAAAGTTAAAGGATTTTTATGGAATCGATTTCCGACCAGACAAGATTTAGAAAAAAAACATATCCTATAAAGTTTCTTTCCCCTGGACTTTTTATTATATTATAAGGTATTCTCTCTTATTATGTTATACACATGCCAGTACATAATATTGCGGAATGGATTTCTCCCCAAAAGTGGACGAATCTATCATACGGGTGCGTGTCGACTAGCCCATTGGGAAGCAGTTTTTATTGTTATTCAATACAAAATGTATGCATTGGATTTTTAAAAGATCTCCGATTTACGTTTCTGAAAAATTTAAAACTAGATCATGTAGGATTTGCGTCTTTACATGAATGTTAACTAGGGTAAGAAGTATGTGGGAAAGATGGATCTTTTGTTCGGTTAAAAAATCAGAATAGGAATCCTATTTTTTCAGGTTTATTGAGTGTGGAATCTATTTCCTTTAAAATACCTTTTTATTTGCATTTTTATGCATTCTAAAACGAAACAATCTGAAAGCCCAACGGAGACCTATAATTTAGCTTAGAGTCAAATCGTTACATAAGCTGACAATGATGCTTATTTTGATTTTTTAGATTTGTCCTTGTCATATACTTAAACCGTTTGATTGACTTGTTCATTCTTTGATATTCAAAAAATCAAAATCATACAGAAAATTGTCAATCCAATACATTTTTCACAAAAGTGATATTTTTAATGAGAGAATTTACGCACTCTAAACTCTGTGCCCCTATTTAAATGCATGTTGTGGAACAGTTCCTTTTGTTGATATAAAATCCACAAGATTGCATTTTGTAATCAGGTAAACAATGTGATGTCATGTTACTGAGGCTTCTTCTCTACGCATATGAAAATATTTCCCAAATTCATTCAGTTTCAGGAATCAGGAAATCTATTTTTCTTATCTAGTATCTGCCTTTGCTAAACTATTTATATACATGTATATATTTATATTGCGATGAGAAAATGGTTTGATTTATAAATTCAGCTGGAATCACTCAGTTTCGAGTAGTGTATGGTAATACACAAAGAGCATTCATTTATTGTTTGTATGTGAATTGGGATCTCGGAACTTTTTCCCCAAAAATGCTTTGCTGTCACACAGGTTGTCAGAAAGAATGTTCTTTGTTTTTTGCTATGCCACAGGATTGTATGCCTTTTGTGAGCAAACTTCTATGCATCTCACAAAATGATGTGTTATGTGTTGGTGATGATGAGGTGAATATTATGTGGGCTTCTTACATAATATGACACAATGCCAAGGAAAAACCATCAGGGGGTCTTCCGTAAACCTTCAATGATTGAAACTATAGGGGGTAATGACAGTGTCCACTCAACTCCTTTGATATCTTTGCCTGATGGTGAGCACACAAAATGGTGATAAATTACATAGCTACATATGTATACGTACATTTTTTGGATGATTTTTCCATGCATCGAAAGAGACGAACTCAGTTACAGACAAGACAACCGAGCCGAAGTGGTCAGTAAGCTTGTTTGTCCGTTTGTTTTGTGTGAAAAAAAAATTCTCTGAGGTTTCAAAAACTGTATGTTCTTGCTTAATCGTCATATATAGTATCGTAACAGCAAAAATCTAAACATAAAGACATCATCATAATTTTGTGCATTATGGAAATATCGATAATGGACATGTAAATGGCTTAGGTCAAATGTAGATACAGCTGTCACGCAAAAATAAGGCAATAGTTGTAAAAAGAAGATGAACTGAATAAGTAGCTGAAACAGTTGAAAGTATGACCACAGCAAAGCATACATCTCACAAACAGACATACACACAAACATATAAAAATTGCATCCCACTTTCCCTTAAACTACCTAAGTAATAGCATCACCGAATAATCCATTTTAAATGATAATATAGATAGATATATGTGAGAAGGTACAAAAGTTTGCAGAGAGCATTCCTAAATGGCGTAAATGTACGGTGCATTATCATAAAGTTCGACATTGATTTAGTATAGTGTGCCGGTCGATATTATGCAAAAGGCAACAAATAAGAGGAAAAGTAAATAATAATAATAATCAAACCACGAAATGACTAGGAAGAAGACCTAAAGGTCCACCGTAATAAAATAAAAGCAATGAAAAGGGTCATTTATTGAGATGGTAATCAACTATCTCTTTGCTGTGCATTTTGCCACTTTTTCATTACTTTATATGTTCATACGTGCACTTTTGTTGGTTTACAAATACATATGTTAACACAATATTATTCAGAAAAATAGGGATGATTCTAACAAACAACGAGCATTTGACATAATTCTTTTGCAAACAAGCCCAAAGCCCAAGCTGTGGCTCGTTATCATTATGAAATATTTCTCATCCCACAAAGTTAGCACAAATATAATGTTTGCCGTATTGTTGCAATCAGTGGTGAAAGTGTCGATTGACAATAAATTATGCGGCCGAAAAAGCCAATGTACATCATCATATTAAGGATGATGATATGATAATAAAACTATTGTTAACCAAGCGGCTACATTTAATTAATTACGTATAGAATTGCTGATACATAATATTTTATTTAGCCTTTTAGTATCATGCACTAGCGCTAGACAAAAATGCCAACTAATTCAAAAATTAATATTAACGATTAAGACTAAAAATAAAATTTACTGACAATCATATTGAAGAGAGGAGAGAAACTTTTAAAAAATTGTTTGGTAAAACCGTTTTCTGTTATTTACCAACATTGTAAACAATCTATGCGTTGTATGCCCTTCAAAAAAGAGATATTATAATGCAGAGTCACAATCATCTTCAAAAGGAAATGCTACATATCTTATTGTATGCACTATTGTTGCTTCATATATGAGCTAGCTACTTATCATACCTCTTTTGTACGTCTGAAACAACTTTTAAATGCCTCAAGCAAAGAACTGGCTACGCTAGACAATGGGGAGCCACACAAACCTACGCCAGAATGGTGCACAAACAAACCTACACCACCGAAGCTTTTTTCAAACGTGTAACCAGTTGAAATTGAAACACTTTCTCTCTCTCTCTCTCTGTGCATTACTTACATATTTCTGGTTTGGTTTACATGATTATTACTTTATATTTAACAATAAAAACCCACAAAAGCTCACCATATCATCATTGTTTTGATACTTTTTTCCAAACTATGCTTACTCACAAAAATATATGTACATACTTAGTTTACTTTTGTTTTTTTCTATACCACGTCACGTTTCTAAAGTTTAATTGGAGTTTCCAGCATGAAATTGAGTTATTTCTGTTATGACCCCATAAACATATTCAACTTTGGGTTTCCCCTTTCGATCACTTATTTTTTATGCTTTAAACTCTTTACCATTTAACCCACTGGGTGAACTAAATAATATCTTTCGGATATATGCCAGTTTATTCGTGTGATGTCGAATGAAATTAGAGTAGGATCCTTGTACAGTTATTATATGAACACTCACAGAGTATTTTTTATGAATGTTCTCTCTATTACAACTTGTTTGGTTGTCTAAAGTTAAAACAAGAAAATAAGGACAAGGGAAGATACTGTTTCTCACTTCTCATCGTCACATCTCACAATCATCATCCGTCATTTAACATTTTTCGTTCTCAGACATTAAAACACACAGACCAGTTTCACGGTTCATCTGTCATTTGACACTCGTTTAAGCAGTAGCAACATCTTATTTTACTGTTCACGTATAGTTCATGTACAAGGAATAGTTTGAAGGGAAACAGGAGTTTAAAAGTTACAAACACATAAAAATAAAAGAGATGATATTATTACAGAGGGAAAACGCTTGACTGTTTTGAGCTAAAAATTTATACTAACTAGAAATACCCTTCGACCCTTTTTTGTCTCTTTAAAAAAAGACAGAAAATTATGAAGTGTCATACAGAAAATCTTTAAGATTTTCATGTTTCGTATAAGGGTATTATTATGTGTGTGCGCTTGTGTACATTGTGTTACATGTAATGATACCAGGAAGATTACTAACTAGCACACTGTGACAAACAAGGGCCAGATGCGAAGGAGCTAATTTGAGCGTAAGCCCAAAGGAAAACAAGCTAAACAGAAGGGCATACTTCAGACAAGTTGTTGCATACGCGTTTTAATTACACACTTGGATCCTTCTTATCATAATGATTATAAATACAAATGCAGACACATGCATAAAATAAAATGTATATTCTACTCAGAGTGAACAGGAAGGGGAACGAGAAAAGTACGATTGACTAAAGTGTATAAGTGTAAACTCAAAGGGTCTGTTTTGAAACAAAAGGTTACGTATTTGTCAGATTGTATTAATAGATTTTCATGAAAGACAATTTTCTCCGAAAGAGTAGCAGCATTTGAAAATGAAACCTAAAAAAGATCATTTGAAGATAGTTTGACCCTTGTACTTCTTTAAATACAGAACATTTTAAAATATTAAAATAAAGTATATTTTTGTTACTTTTTATGCATACTGCTGCACGTCAAACATGTTCAGAAAAAATGGATGTTCTCGACAGACTTTTACAGATTTGAAAATTCTAAGAATGAAATTCGAGTGATAGAGGACCTTTACTCAATGATCATCCCTTTTTCTGGATGATGTTTACTGGTATCATATTTTTAGAGTTTGTACATTCATTTCAGTGCAATATGAGCAGATGAAGATCAGAAAACAAAGAGATCATTTTTAGAAATGAAGATGTGACTGTTTTTTCATCATGAGGAAGAGCCACAGGGGGTCACACTCACGTTTTGGTCAGGAAGTCCTTAAGGGACCACGCCCTTATTCACGTGCACCAGTTACATCTGTGTACAAAATTAGGGACAGAAGGATTCTCTGCGTTTTTATATTTAACAGATATAGATGATACTTTTGTGTATTTTTACACTTGGTTATCTTGATAGCATGTCAAAACCAAAACTCATAAAAATGCAAATACACATGAAATCATGAACTTCCAAACTTCTCCACATGTATTGGGTGTCGTTTTTGCATTAACATAGCCCAAATGCTAAATCTGCCACCATTAATGCAAATATGTATGCTGATTGCTGACGGTCAATACGTTTTCCATAAGCTTGAAAAGTTCAACATTCTTCGTTTTATTGTTTTTCTTTTATGATTTATGGCAATTCAAAGTATTCTTCCTTTTATGTACGTCCACAAGCGAGTATAAATATAATGACAAACTTCATTTCAAGAACAATATCAAGTTAGGACAAAGAAGACAAACTAGTACAATAATGAAACGTTATCAAAATTATATTGGAGAACTACATGTCAAGGTTTTATGAAAGTTGCTTCATAAATTAAGTTGAGAGTAGAAATTGATGAAAGCTAAACACAGACACATCCAATACTACACGGGTTGTGTAGGTGAAAGGAAAATGAACAAACATCGGCTTTGGTGGCATATAGTGTGTTTGTGTTGATAATGATGATGACGGGTGAAGTGGTGGAAGAGTGGTACATCATATCACGGACCGACAAGAGATAGCAAAAGTTTTATGAGGGTAAATAACGTGTGCGGTGTGTCTCTTGACAAATTGCCCTAGAATTGACTTAAAGGAAAATTACCTGGCTCGGCTCAACTGACAGAGAAAACGAAGTGGACAGTATCGATTTAATATATTGTGCGCAATTATTTTCACAACGAAAAGTTATATGATTATTAAGTATAAGGTAGATATTGTACACCCAACCAACTTCTATTGACTGTTGGTTATCATTATATCATCCCTTTTTCGTTCTAGGCATCAAGACAAGCGTCATCACCAACACTTCTTCCTGTCTCATCTAGTCAACTTTTCCCCACTTTGTATGTGTTCCCTATTTGGTCAGTCATCATCAATGTCGAGTCAGAGCACACGACGACGATACTCACAGAACATCCGATGTTCCGGTGTGTTTCTCTATAATCATATCATTCGATCCGCCAAAGCAGCTTGAATGTTAATTTACCATACGAAAAGGTTCATGTTTTCTTCCACTTAATAAACTTCCCACAACTCCTCAACACACTTTGGTCATATTCTCTTTTCATGTGATTTCGTACTTTATTCCAAAAAGTTTGGTCTAGCCAAATTTTCTCATATACATATTTACATATAAGCGTGTGCAGCTTGTTTGCAAATGAAAGAGAAGAAGGGTCGATTTCAATTACGATGACCCATGCACTGTCCGTTGTCCATCGTGTGGACAAAAACACTTGCTTTGTGCATACATATATTCACCTAAAATTACTGCTGCAGAAGAGCTGATACATGTCAAATAATTTGTCTTCCTTTTTGCCCCTTCCTCCAAAATTACTTGGAGAAGGCAATTTGTAAAATTTCGGGGAGTTAATACAAAATGACAAGAGACATTCATAGTATTAATTTGCTCACACCAACAGAATAATAACACTATATACTCCATAATAGTAGCACGAGGAGAAAAGTAAAGCATTTCAAGAAAGAAATAACATTACTGCATAGAAAATTGTAAATATATAATCATAAAATAAATTTTCTACCTTGATGAAAATTATTACAGCTTTTTGATAGTTGACTTTGTCCACTTTTACTTCTTTGACTTTCATTTTCTTTACAAATCTAATGACAAAATGATGGACGCATAAAAGTGTATGGATATCAAAAGTTCATCATGATGGCTTAAATCTGAGAATGAATTTCCCTCAAAATGAGAACTGTATTGATATCTCTTCCTTTCTTTCTATTATGATTATTATTTGCCCTCAAATGTGTCGTTTCGGCTTGGATAAGTTTTTACAAAACTTTGTTCGCAGCTTAGTTATGTCTATATGAATATTACTACAATGCAATATAGTTTGGCTTGGCTTGACATGGTGTAGTGAACAATGCAGTCTTGCTGCTGGAATGGAATGTATAATATTCACAGCCTTGTCCTAGTCATTATTATGTGCTTTTATGCATGACACTATACCTATTCAGATCGCCTCACTTTTGTTGTCACTCTCAAGACGGTAGCGAGCAACTCGATTCATGTACACAAAAAAAACTTGAGAATGAATGAATGTGATGACTTGCTCTACTATCAGTGTGCTTTGCAGATTTACTAATTCACATTGGATTAGTACTTTTTGTATATTTGCCTTTACCCCTCATCATTTTTTCCTTTCAGTTCATTCATTCTTGAAATAGGATTTATGCAGTAGATTTTTGGCTGGAAAGAGAATGAATATGCAAGAAATGTGTAGGTGTGTAGGTATATCTCTGATGAAGGTATAATGAAGATATATGAATGAATCATGTAAAGAAATAGGGTCAATGCAAAACATGGTTTTTCAGGAAAATCCCTATTGATGTCAAAATTTATGTACGTATTTATTTATGAACGTATACATATATATGTATGTAATATGTATGTATATTATGCAGCAAAGGCCACGCCAAGATGAGATTTACCTATTGTGGTGGTGGTGGTCAATCAAATTCAGAATAAATCTCATCATTTCTCATTTCATTGTCCTATTGAAAATGTCTGTACGCTCGTATATCTGCAGTGTGCATGTTTTATTATAATAAAGAGCAAGATGCCTCAAAACTATAAATCTCAAACAAAAGCAGACAATAATCCTATTTCCCATTTAAAACATTCAGCTAGACTAGGAAGCGAATGGATATTAAAGCGGTGCGGTGTGATTTGGTGATTGAGGGACGGCAGCAGGTATCAACAACAACCCTTTCTTTCATTACTCTACAGGACTTGTATATTGATTTATGAATGACCACTTGCTCTAACACAATCACAACGTTAGTAAGTTTGGTTGTAGTTGTAGTAGTTGTTGTAGTAGTAATAAAATGAATGAACTTTTGTGGTCACTTACTCTACTACTTACACACCACCACAAACTTACTTATGCTTGTATGCCATTGTGCTTCATTGATTACATGGAAGGACACATGTAATCCTATGGCTTTTTCTCGTGTCATCACGCAAAGTTGATTTAAGAAAAGTCTTTTGTAATTTATTGTATTACTCATGCAGCGTGTACTCACACTCTCATCGTTTATGTTGATGAAAAAATCCTAAATTCCTGAGTGTGTTCAAGCGAACATCCGACAATCGACAATAATTGGTTTTAGAGTCGAAGGAAAGATGCGCAAAACAAAATGATGATTTTATGGATAAAAGTTAAGCCTGATGTGAAATTAACTGATTTTGTAAGTTCAAGAAGCCATTCGTCATTAAAAATCAGAGAACGTGAAATGGGCAATTACACAGATGGAGTTCTTCAATGGTGAATAACTATGGCTTAGTAAACTACGTAAATTAATGCGTTTTCTGTGATGCACTTAAATTCAAAAAATCAAATTTTTAAGAATTTTATTGATTATTGTACCGACTACTGACTATTTAACCAAACGACTAGAAACGAGTTTAAAACTTGAAGGACTAGTATTTATCTCAACTGTGTATTGCAAATATTTAAATAATATAAAAAGTATATACATTTCATCTACTTACCTTGATGATTAACTTTCCTCGCGACTGGCTTACACCGCATGATTATCAGGTTGCTTAAAATATTAACCAAATCTGGTTAATGTTATTGGTGGTCAACTGCTTTCGTATGTACCAAGTTGTGGAAATTATCGGAGTAGGAAAAGTTGCTTTCACTTCATTTTGTAGAGTATCGTTGCACGCATTATGCAAGCATAGGTACTTAACCCTGTTCAATGTAATAATAGCACAAACTGCATGTCTTTGTTGAAGTTTTGTTTGTCCAGCAGGAAAAGTGTCAGGTTCACAAATGTTGGACAACTTGTACTTAAGTGTATTTACTTAATAAAAAATGTATGATTAGGTTCATAAATGAGTACACAATGGAGACACTCGCCAATTTTAATTAGGTATTGTTGATGTTCAATCACGTGCATAAGAACTTTGTTGTTAATTGTTTGTAACGAAAATATTAGATAACAAGTTGGGCGCAACAATTAACACCTTCAATTCATAATTTTATATAATTATGCACTAACGTAATTTTATTGTTAATTAATCTACACATGTTCTGGAATCAACTAATTAACTGTCCCGAGAATCTTGTACAGTGCTTTGTTTGGATTTTGTCTATTTTTTCTTGTTTCACTTTAAACCGACTTCTTAGTAAATAAACAAGTCCACGAAATGATGTTTAATTATTCATTGTTATTTCAATTCTTATAACTATTCGTTTTATAAAAACTGTATGCTTTACGTTGTCTGTCTGTGTGTGTCTAAGCAAAACTTTCTGGGGGAATGTGAACTATACTGCTAACCACCGTTTTGAGAAGGTGTTTGTTGTGTTAGATGATAGATAGACGGTGATGACGATTATTCCACCCGTGACGATATTGCTGCTGTTTAGATGAATGCGTGAGAGTGAATGAGGAACAGGGCTGAGATTCATCGGTACATCAAGTACATGCATGTGGATATTCCTAAGTAATCCATTTCATGTGATATGATACAAGAAGCAGGCACGTAAGAGCAGGCATAAAAGAAGGGATAATATTCTAGCTGGATAGTGAGAAAAGAAGGCTTTTATGTTTTGCGGAACAAGAGGGAGAGCAAACCGAGAGGAGATACGGCATATAGCACCAACGACGGCACAAGAGAAAAAGCAAGTAGTAAACAGAGTATTATTTAACCAAGTTCACATTCACTTCACACGACGACGACGTCGAGATGATGGCTTGTACTCCTACTACAATTTTCATATTGTTCACAAACAACACTAATTCTATTTTCCATACAGCACATGCATTACGTAAGCTGTACCAGCTAAAAAAAGCTCTCAGTTAGTGTCCCGTATATTTCTACCAACATGTTTCGCTTTATTGGTGTCCTCTCTTTAAAAAAATGCTTTGTTGAGCCTGAAACTGGGAACTTTCATGTTGTTACTAAAAGTATTGTATAGAATCACCCCAGTTTAGTTTCATCGCATCTCTCTCTTTCTACTGATAGGGACCATATGTATTCATGACATGCATGGGACAAAGCCAAGTGAATTACAGAAAACAAGGTGGCAAATGATACATGCATTATGGTCTTGGGGCAAAAAATCATAACCATATAATAAGATAAATATCTAAATGTAACGCTTATCAGATCAGAAATCGCAAGTATTGTCTGCAGGTTGTGTAACTAGATTTTATTATAGCTATTAAACTATCTACCAAAACTGTCCATAAGTTTGAATTTATTGTTCTACGAACTCAGCATTCATACTTGGTACACCAGTAGCCCATTTGATTGGTGTCTTGTCTTTTAAGCGAAACAGTGTTTAACATTTTTTTCTCGACTCCGTGCTGTTTTCTTCTATTTATATCATAAAAAACATGTCGCTGAGTAAGCGTAAATATAAAATTCTTTTCATTGTTTCTATCTCATTTTATGTCTGACAGAGAGAGGTAGGTAGGTAGCTGCAGTAAAAAAACAACTTATTCATGCTTGATATTATATTGGATTTTGTGTGAGTTCTCATGTACATGGCACCCAACGAAACAAACATGATTGCTCAAGAAGCCAGGATTCCAGTTTCCATTATATCATCTACTGCCACCACCACCACCATCACCGCTGCCCTGAAACTTTTTTTCTATCGCTGCTTCTTCTCTCTGCTAAGCTCTCTGTGTCGCTTCTCGCTTGATATAACAATTCGTTTTAGGGATAACGAGCATTCATTCGCAGAAGACATAAAAAGTATTCTCTCTCCATATCTTTTGGGTCGATGATGATGATGTTGCTGTATATTATGTATCTAATGCATAGGTATCTCTTTTTTCCACTGACTACTACACACACTGCTCTCCCACGTAACAACCACTACAATTCCCAGTCCTACTAACTTTACTTTTCGTGTGTATTTTATCTCTATGCTACTCCTTCTCTCTCTCTCCTTTCCACGCTTCTGTAATAATATAATACTGTATAATATCCTAGTTTTGTATCTATCCGTCCGTACGCTCGCTGTTTAGCTTCCTGGATAAGCTACACACTATCCAGTCTGTCTGCCACCACCAAAGCAAAACCAAAGTATGAAACGAAGACGATACACAAGTGAAGAGCTGAGAGTGAAGAAGATTGTTAAAAGCAAAGGATGGGGCGCAGTTCCCGCAGAATGGACATTGGGATTGGGGATGACTCTAGGATGGGTCCCGCCTTCTTCCCCTCCTCATCACCAATCCCTATCCTATCTGTCCAATCCATATATCTGTTCAAATATTATATTTTCTCTATCTCTTCTTCGACGTCTTCGCTCTCGTCTTTTCTTTCTTTTCTTTTCTCCATTTTTTTTCTTTCTTTTCTTTTCTCCATTTTTTTTCTTCTCAGAATAAAACTCTGCTTTCATGGATTTTTTTATATTCTCGCAATGCGCTCCTGAGAACAGATCTTTTCCAAAGTATGCTTTATACATAGGTATATTACATGTGTATACTATATAGCAAATAAAAAAGTTATATACTTTGGTATGATATATAGATGTCTGTTTTATATCATATCTCTGATAATGTTACATTTTCTTCTACACAAATCAACTAGGATACTCTCACAAACTCTTACCGCTATTATCATATTCTTTTCAGTGTGCATTACTACAACTTCGACAGACTGAGAATAACTTTTTTTCTCTTTAGTTTTTTTTCTTCTTTAGTCAGTGAGAGCTTTTCAATTGCTACTGCGATTGCTATACAAACTTCTTTTTGTCACTCTACTTTCTCGTTACACGAGCGACTATCGAGAGAGAGAGAGAGGCACCCTACCTTCTTGATAGATCGAACAAAAGGTTCGTCTTCGACGTGATGTGTGACAGAGAGAAACTTCCTTTTATTCAATATCTCTCCCACTTATTCTCCCTTAATGTTGCACTTGAGTTTAATAGACATGTACCACCATTTCTATAAAATGGGTTCTCTCTCTCTCTTACTTCACTTCCTCTCCCAAGAAAAACTCTTTCTCAGCATGATAATAATAATAATAGTTTGCTTCAATATAAAAGAAAGTAACAATCTTTATGTATCTATGTAATGCACATATATCTCTTAGCAGAGAGAATTTAGAGCAGCTCAATTTCTACATAAAAAAAGTTCGATCAACGATGTTGATGATTGTATATGTTTTATAAAGGTAGGGGGAAAGCCAACATATATAACCAACAAGAAAAATGATTACTCCTTTTCTTTGGAGAAAGGGATTACTCACGAGAGAGGAGGACGACAACGACGAGGATCGAATGATGGGAGAAAGTTATCTAAGTTTTTTTAGGAGAGAACATAAGAAATGGGAAGTGTTGCCGTTAGAAAGGTTCATGTCACTTGGAAAATTTGCTGATGGTGCTGCTATACTGCGAACCAACACTGGCATCGATGCTTTAACACGACATGCTGCTAGTCTGGTCGATGGAAGAGGTAAGATATGTTTCCTGCTTTTGATCTTTTTTTCTTTTGACTGGCTTGCATGTACGCAATCGTTGTTCTTTCCTCGACACTCACTAACATTTGTGAAAAGAAAAGTTTTAGATAGTTTTTTTCTTCCTTCTACTACCTATACTCCTTTTGCTTCCTCTTTTCACCAAACTTTCTTATAGATAGCATTAAACTTGTAAGAAATCTCTGATCTGTATGTTCACAGCACAAGTTATTCGAAAGTGACTTGTGCTGTTGGCGATGAGAGCTGTATATTTGAGATGGATAATCTTCTGTCCGTGTGGTCTTCAGACTTTAGGATGCTGCGACTCGTTTTAGAGGAAAAGTTATGGCTGGGTATTTTCATCATCACTATAATTCCTTTCTCTGAGATTTACATGAAGGAAAGTAGGTACTACTGCTAGAGTGAATGTGTATGTAGGTAAATATAACATACCGGGAGGCAATATAATTTTATTACTTAGTTCCTGAAACAAAACAGAGAACTTTCTTCTCTTCTCTCTTTATATTGCTGGTTGCGGCCATCTGTGCCTGAAGGCTAAAGATAAAGTTTTCGATGAATGAAAGAAAGGAAAAGGATAGAAAGTCTACATTCTTCATTCCTGGTCTTTTTAAAGTGTACGCATTTTACGGAGAAACCGTTGGTTTAATTAGAAACTTTTTCCTGAATAAAACAAATAAGTGATAATAACTCTAAAAATTGAATTCTCGGTATATTCTTATATCATTTTACCAAGAACTATACCAATATCGTTAAATACACAATCTGTAGAAAACTTTAGAAATGAAAATATTTAAACTGTAAATTTGTGGTGGACTTTTGTTTGAACTGAATGTATTCGTAAATCAATGCATTAATCTACTTACATCCAAATTTTATGAAGCCTCCAGGGCTCAGCCCAATGATCATGAATATCATGATTGGTAGCGCATGGTGCATTCCACTTTTTGATAACTAAGCACTAAGAAAATGACAAAGATGGTATGCAATGAATTTATTTATTTATTGTAAGAAATCAGGTTAATTCACCGTAATACTTCATGATTAATTTATAATCGCATATCTTAATGTTATATTAGTTGAAGGAACATTAACATGACATGGATGATGGGCTAGAAACTGCATCAAAAGTCATTCGCAAAAACTCTGTTCCATTTATGCCACTCGACGAAAAGTAAGAATCAAAGACCACGAAAAAAGTCAAACAGGTAGGCATGCAAGTGAAAAAGCATGCATTTGCATTATATGTTAACGTGCAATATGCCCTTGGATAAAGCAATCAAGAAACCACTTCATTCAACAAATTTACTTTCTCAAAACTGGCAATCAAGTACAATAATCCTGCTCTTGTGAAAGAACTGCATTCTGTACCATATACGTATTCTAAAACATCTTATATTTTTAACTCATATAGTACAGAGCAATAATTCTGACATATTAGGATGTAGAACAAGTCCATTTGCTTGTTGGACACGAATTTTATCGTGAAGTGTTATATATAGACCAACGAAGAAGTGCTGCTTTCATAGAATAAACCTAAGATATTATATGGCTTTATGCAAGGTTTACACCAAAGAGAGAGTAAGTAGAGAATGGAGAACAAATGTTTCTCCCCTTCTTCGTTTCTCGATCAACAAGGAAATTTACCGGGAATAGATTTACACGTAAAATCCTGATTCTCCCAATGATTTTCCCTCGCCCTCGCAAACCATTACTGCTGCAAAGTGTCAAAGAATTCAAAAGAGAAAGAGTAATGGAACTCGGAGTGCATGCTGCACTTTTTACATGCCTGTATTTATACACATTACACTAGTTGTGGTTCCTCGTTCATTCAGACAAGAAGAAATGAATGTTGTGTGAATATCCCGAATCCAGAGTAATGTGAGGATTTTGATCGAGTATTTTTTACTTTGATCTTTTCACGTAGTCGGAAACGAAGATCGTTGAGTACAGTTTGGTGTAAACGCTTATCATTAACTTCTCATGATTATCACTTGTCATATGCACACAACCACACTGACAATACATCTCGGCCAAAGCTTTTTACGTACGAGAAAGCTTGCATCACTTCAATATGTAAGAGCACTTATGTAATTGTTTCGCAAATTGCTATTAATTCCGAATGAAATTTAAAATCAATAAACTTGTGACGCATTCACAGGAAATGCTCTATTTAATATGCACAAGACATTGCATTTTTGAATGATATCTGTAAAGTATCATGTTATTGCTTTTGAACATATAATCATTAATTTCAATCAGCCGAAATAAGTTAATCAAGGAATATGTAAATGTGAGTGAAATGTGAGTATGCCAAGGTTTAAAATTATATATTCTCAATTATCGCACAAGGCGTGATCATTAGCATGACCTCTTTCTCGAAAGTGAAACATTGATTTTTACCACATCGGATTGATATTGGTGGTTACATTGTGTAGAAATTAGTAAATCAATGAATAAAAAAGTAGGATGTATAAGTCACAGTTACTCACATATTATCTTACAGTACTCATATTGATTGGCTACGTTTCTAGAGATTTCACAGTGGGTATAGGATATGAACAACTTATATGAATTTATATTTAAGAAGCTTCGTGAAGTGATTTAAAATTCTCACGAAATCACGACAACAAGCAAAGAAAAAGGCAACAAAATATTGTTGTTCTGATCTTTGATAATCTAGAACACGGTTAATTTATGCATGAAATCTTTGAGATGGGGAGTGTCAGTTAAAAATATGTGCATAAAATTTTACAACATGTATATATTATTACTACACTTCTAAAAGTATTGATATTGATTGTTAGAAAAAGGAATCAAACATGCATATCGACAAATGTTACAGGGTTCCTTTTCTTTTAGATCATTGATTTCCAAATCGAACCACTTACGATATACATGCGGCACAGAGAGATCCACATAAGTACCCTTTAATATTCTCCATCGGCTTTCGATTTGAAAACGCTTTTCATGTTTATTGCCTTTCGACTTTGAAATGGTGACTACTTTGCTGACAAAGCTAACCAGACCAGAACGAATGATGAACAAAAAACAAGAAGGGCTGAAATAAAAATACAAGACAAGGTGGATGCCTTCACATGACATCATAATATGCATATTATAAGATCATTTGCTAGAAACTGTGTACACCATAAATATGCCACCCCAATACACCCATTTCATCGAATATTCAAGTATTTTTTTCTATTTTTTCAATGTCACTTCTCTTGTCTTCATCGAAAGAAAATTAAAATATCAATTGATGCTACTATTTGATTGCGTACATCAAGAACCTTTTTATGTAAATTTATTCGATTATCTATTGATTTTGTTCAGATGACACCTTTGATGTCATTTATGTACAGTGATGTGTGGGATGGTCTTAAAGCCATAAAACCGTGTGAATGGTTACACCTTTCACATGAACATTTGCATAAAATTTATCAGCTATTATCGGATTTTTTTAAAAATATAATGGGATCAATTAAACGCTGTAGGTTATAGAGTTAATGGGTAAAACCTTTTATAGGATTCTACTGATGTATTTATGAAACATTATTGTTTGTAATGTACACTATATGCAGCATTTTTTTCTGAACAAACACATTCGATTTATAAGTACTCGATTTGTAGCATGTTTTTTGTATGCAGTCTTGGTTAAAAATTACGCAACCTGATATGTGCAAGGTATATATGGGTAAGACTCGAAGATGTTGTTTCATGTAATGATAAATTTGCATAAGTTATTATAGATCAGAAGCTTATTAATATTCGATTGATTAAATGTATCACACGGTTATCGTTTTCCAATATAAATCTAAAAATGAATCGTACATATGTACGCACATTTGTACTTTTTGGTTTTTCACTACACAGTACAAATCAGATCAGACAGAGTTTGTAGTTTGTACTGCGGTGAGCAATGTCCATTTCTGGTAAAAAGATATTTGTATCTGTCAGAAGATCGACCTTTTTTGTGGTTATTACGTAGATGAATCTATTCATCGTAGTTATGCATTTAGTTTGTTTGTCTGTCTGTCTGTCTGTCTGTCCGTCTGTACGCGCTCTAACTTCGACATCCTTCAACCGATTCTTTTCAAACTTGGCACACAGACTCCTCAGGTCAATGGCCCAATTGCTAGACGTTTTCAGCTTCCGGGGCAAACCCTCTGGAGGCTGGAGGGGGTCAAAGGTGAGAGGCTTCAAAGTAGATCATTTTTTGTCAAGGCACCGGTCAAATCTGACCAACGGGCCCACCAGGGGTCAAAAACTACATGTCATCTCTACTTTACGTCACATGTCATCTCAGCACTACATTACGTGACATGTCATGTGTTCATTCAGATGCATCTACGTTTGTTCTTCATGTCTTGACATGACTTGTTTTCTAAACTGTAGTTAAGTGTATTTGGGTCAACTTTGACAATTTACTAAAATAAGGTAAAAAGTGATATCATTAAACGCTAAATAAATTTGTTGTAGCAATACAGTTTGTAAAATTCCGAAGCCTCCCTTCAAGTATATAAATAACAAGTCAATATCATAAAGGATTTCTATTGTATTAAAAGTTAACATTGCATTTGCATTGAGTATTTTAATACAGTATAACGATTCTACTAATTAAAATTAGTACGATTAAAAACTCAATGCTTAGTGTTTAATTAACTCACTCACTTGAATGTTCATTACATACCAAATTCAAGGTTTTACCAAGTCTTTGGCTGTGAGAACATTTTAAATTTGATTATCGGATTGTGTGTTTAGAGCTGAGTGCGACCAGAGTCGACTACTATAATCCCCTCATTGTTTTAAACATTGACTATACAAGAATGATTGACAGGTGCTTAACGGATTATCTTTTGAATATACAACCACCCAAAACTAACTTATATACAAGTATACATTAGTCTTTATTTTTCTTGGTTTCTGCTTTAAAAATTCAATACAAAGTCAGTCTCTTTATTTAGAACTTACTAAACAACCTAAATTAAAAATTTCAGTCTAACTTAAATGCAATGCTAACAGAGTCAAAGTAAGATAAAATAGCAACGTTACCATTTGTATCATATAACTTGAGTAAAATGACTATTATGATTTTAACATATCTAATTGGATTCTGATTGATATTAAAATCATCGACTTCTTACTTAAAATTAAATTGACATTCCGATTATGAGTGAATATTTTTGGTTCTACTCTGACACTTAATACTTAGATTAAGATTTAAATTGTTCTCAATTTTCCCCAAATACAATTGGAAAATACAATTTTTACCAAACTCAAAACCAAAATCGGAAAGTGCATCACATTTTGTCATAAAAATGTAATGGGAGAATCGAAAGTATAAGGTGTCATAGAATAATTGCTAACTCTAAATTTTAATTGGAATTTTACTAGTTTCACAATTTTGTTTCAGACTTTAAACTTTAAATTTGATAACCAATTTATTCGGACTGTGAATTTTAATTTATAATTAAATTTCTACCGATTGGAAAAGTACAATACACGCTTAAAGTCGACAAACTTATTTTAAAACAGAATGGAATGGATTTCGTCCGAATCGTAATTTTACTCATAATCGAAAGTATCTAAATCTAAATTTTACACCAATTCGCCCCAAATAAATTAAATTTAACTAAAGAGTATGATATGCTTTATACATGGAAAAATCGGTTAAACCCTTAAATTTAATAGTTAAAATAATAGTTTATTCGAAATAACAGTTTCAAAATAAATCGTACTTTTGTTTTATATGCAATCTGGAAAATGTGGTTTCTAAGCTTTGAGTTCGTTATATTTTTATTTGACATGAAAGATTCTTAGTAAGCTGTGTATGTTTGTCTTAAAAGATCTCAGAAAGAATAAATTCTCATATTTATACACGTTCAAGGCAAATAATAATATGCTGGTTTCAAGATCAAGCATAATTGAACTTAATTTAAAGTTTTATAATGGGAATACATAACAATTCACTTGGTAAGCTTGAAGTCTAAAAGCAAAGCAGTACAACAAAGTGACAACAATGTATTCGAAAATGCATAGCTTTGCAATAGCCAGCTACTGCATGTAGATTTGTTTGACAGGGATTACTGTAGCATCGTTTGTATTTTTGCCGACGACCCTTTTCTTATCTCTGCTGTTAGGGATTAGCGGCACTCGTTTCTGGACGCAGTCGCTAGTTTCTACAACACCAAACAACCAGTGTTTGCTGGGATTATGTGGAAATTTTGAGACTAATTTTGGGATTAAGTAATTGATAAGGTCTAATTAAAGGGTGATTGAAAATTCCTCGGACTGGTTTGAAGTTGAAATATTTCTCTCGCGTGAAAAGTAGTGACAGTAATCTTGATATTTTTAAAAATTACATTTTCAAAGCTACAGGAATTACACAAAAAATTTCTTAGCACTTTAGTACATCCAAGCAATATCAACATTTAAACATGTGTCGGATATCATGTTATTCCTACATTTGAGAAATAGGTATTTCTTTCTGATGCCCGCATTGCCATATTTTAAGTTGAATAATATTTTTGTTCATCGTGTATTACTCTCTGAAAAGTGCTCTTTCGACTATGGTCTAATATCTCAAGCAAATTTTTTTCTGTCTTTGTTAAGCGGCCTTTTAAATTTATGATGTGTTTTAGAATTTTTCTTTAGTAAGTATTTTTTGGCCTTGAAATCCATCATCAGAGTTTTTGGAGCGCCACAAATTTTTTAATCTTAAAATTAATTGTCCAATACCTCTCTCAAGCTTGATAAGCTCTACTTGAAATAAAATAATTTTACCAAATCCAAAAAAAATAGAAAATCTTTTTACAGATAGATTAATTCTCTATCAGTTATAGGGTCAGATGTGCACATTCTGTTGATATATTGGTTGTATCATTTGGTTGAGTAACCTCCATGCACAAGCTGATTGAATTTTTTTTGTCACCCCAACGAGGTTGGCACCCCCTATATGTGACACCACTGAGTATTTAGGGTATGTTATATGTGTCA
>JAQFXM010001578.1:0-30804 GCA_034693345.1 Entomobrya multifasciata | reverse complement strand
CCAGGAGTTAATTCATTTAGTATTCCCATTTTACAACAATGTACACAAGTACTCGAGTACAATAAAAGAAGCCTTGCTAGAAAACTTGCTGAGTAATGCAACAGACAGCTTTAGAAATTACATACAAGACTTGAACATACGTGTGGTATTCTCCAAAACGAGAAACTTGAGAGAAATGATCGAATAGAACTATCATTTTTACTTTGACTGACGACTGCACAACAGCTGCTGCATAGTGTGTGCTGCATTTTCGTACGCCTTTGAAAAAATGTCATTGTAGGGTAATAGTTTTAATTAGATGGTGTATTTATAGTTAATTGGTAATTAAGCATGATTTTTAATAGTGTCAACTTGATCGCCACAAAATTTTTATATATGGCTTTGCAACACCATGCAAATTTTTAGATGTAGGTTTTTAAAACCATGAAAGTTTTTAGATGTGGTGTAATGGAATTTTAAGTCTCGCAAAGGAGTGAGCTGGCTCAAGCGCCACAGTGGTGGGAAAACGTTTTCTACAAAATTCTATTCGAACCCATACAGGGGAAAAACAGTTTAAATGTAGGATGTGTGGCAAAACATTTGCATTTTTAGGTAACTTGAGAAAGCATGAGACCACTCATTACGTAGTATGATGGCTAAAAGCTTGTAAACACATCTTGAAATTTTAGAAATGAAGTTTTTTTCTGCAGTTTTATGTACACTCTTGGTGTTTAGTACATGATATTGACCTACCTGAGGGAAAACCTGAACACGTTGAATTCAACGCAATAAAATTAGTAAAAGAAGGATTGAAAAGAACAATAGTATGTTTAGTGTATTGTCCACAAAAGTAAGTAAATGACAGTTTCATTGACTATTTTAGTAAAGTGTGCCATCTGTTAGGTTCACATAGTCATGACATTATAATTTTTGGTGGTTTTAATATTAATCCATTGGAAAGTATAGGATAAACTTCAGAAAGAAGTGAAGACACGATTTGGGAGGACGGTGAAGGTTCCGGATCGTTTGATGTTTTAAGAACTTTGTGATTGTTATTTGGATCAAATTGTTGTCGCAACTTGATGGTGGCACGATGTTAAAAATGTATGTATGTTGTAAGAACCATATAGCTCCGGTTGTCTTATCTGTTTGTTTGTGTTAGTTTGCGTGGCTTTGAAGAGATTTTGTCCGTTAATATATTGTTGTTTTTGTCTTGGGTCTTAAACACACACTTACTCGTCTGTCTACGGAACAAGTCAATAATTTTGAGTATGTTCGTGGAGCAAAAGAAGTCAATTATATATTGAGTCAGTTTTTCATTAATTGTTCTATTTGTACCTGATTATCTGACTATATTAATTAGTTGTGGAAATAAAAGTGAATTTCAAAATTGTTGAAAATATTATATTGAAGTTGTTGCCAAACTGAGTTGGTTGTTTGCACCTTGCACGACTCTGTGGGATTAACTACGGTTAGTTCTTTCTGTCCACAACACCATGATTGACTGAAAAGTAAATTTGCACTTTATGGTAAACACAAAATTATCTATCTATCTATCTATCTATCTATCTACCGACGTTGGAGACCGTTTAAAAAAATTAAACAATTGCGATTGTTATAATGGTATTGTAAGAGTACTTTAATAATACATTCTAGATTAACAAATAAACGATTACATATATTATCACTTTCACCTTTGAAGCCATGATTCCAAAGATTTGGACAGCGTATCTGGCATCACATCCAGAGTACTTGATTAAATCTTGGTGGAGTGGTCGTCGTCTATAGTCAGCATGAGTACAGGGATAATTTTTTTTAATTTGGTTCCCTAAGAATCCTAAAAAAATCGTTAACTTCGTAATCGGTAATTATTCTTGATTTTTCATGCATCAATTTTGTTTAAATGACTTGAAAACAACGTTGATAGCAGTCCGTATAATTATACAGTTTCCATAATACAAACAAGTCTTGGAGGTCAAGTTCATTGACGGGGAAGCAGTTCCAATCTTTTTTAGCTCTTTTGAAATCATTGTCAGCAATATTTTCAGTAGGTTTGGGTTTTCAAGAAGGTTGGTCACATTTTTGAATGCTGACGTCCGGTTTTCGTACAAACCATCAATCACCAAAGTCCTCTGCTTTGACGCCAATGATGCCACACATGAAACCTTTAAAATATACAAGGTGTTTTGTTAGTGACTGATTTAATGAATAAATAATAATTTCGGGAAAATAAAATTTATTCTTAACGAGTTTGGTAGTTTATTTATTTTCAACGATCAATTTTAATTTAATACCTTCATTGGAATCCTTGTTATGGAATTCAAAATCAACTCCAATGTAATCTTGACCCATTAGCTCTTTGCAGACTTCAGCAGTTTTCATTGGAAAAACTATCCATTCACTTTTAAATTGATTTTTGGTTCCAGTGAACCTTTGAGGTCCAGCATTGATGGACCGCATATAGCTGGTAACGACTTTAATTCCAATGGGTAATTACTGGGTAAAGGTGGGATAATTCCAAGGTTATTTCTCCTTTATCCTTGAATTGAATCTTACTTTCCCATAGTTCTTTTGCCTTAAATCTTACTTTCCCATAGTTCTTTTGCCTTAAATCTTACTTTCCCATAGTTCTTTTGCCTTAAATCTTACCTTCCTTCTGATTTCCCTCAGCATGAAAGGACTATCCTTGTTTAAATAGATTCCTTTTGGAAAATTTTGGTGCTTTTCCAGAATGTTACGACAATCTTTTTGGTTTTCTCATCTAACTTTAATAACCCTTGGATTGGGACCTTTCATTCCTACTCGATGCGCTTCCGCGCACGGTCCAAGTAAATCACAGTTTTTGGCAACCAAGTTGTTGACTTTTGTTTGAAGATGGTTTTCAGGCTCTCCTACTTCCTGTAACCCATGTATGACCAGCTTGTTTTCATTCTGACGATCTAAGTTCATTAAGAATTCATCTTTGAAGGCTCTGAGTTCGTCTTTGGTCGACATCATTTCCTTGTTCAAGGCATAATTTTCTTCTCTGATTGCACGATTTTCCTTTTTGGCGGCATGATTTTCTTCTTTGAGTGCACAAAATTTCTCTTTGAGTACACGAAATTCCTCCCTAATTGCAAGATTTTCCTCTATAAGTGCGCGATTTAAATCGTTCAAAACTTAAAGTCTGGAGGAAACTTGGTCGATCGTCTGGCTGAATTTTTCTACTCTTTTAGTAGTATATTGCTGATTTTTGTTGATCATTGTAAACATATTCATGCATTTCTCCCGTTTTAGCATGTCCATGTATTTTTCATCAAAAACTACGGGCAGCTGTTGCAACTGATTTTCTGGTAGTTTCCCTTGTGTGAGGTTGTCGCTAACCTCTGATTCCGTAAGGATTGAGGCAGCACTAGGTCTCCTATTGCGGTTTTTCTTGTTCGGCATTAGTAGGCGGCAACTTCAGAAAAACTTGCAGTGGTCTCGGTTTACCCAAATTAGTGTATGTATAACTCAGTCAACTGGTTTCCATACACTATTTATGCATGTATATGCTTCCCTTTTGAAGAAAGATCGGCGTTCCAAGACATAACCATCCTCGCTAGTATATGTATAACCCAGACAATTGAGGTTCCAAACACTTCCCTATGTTTTTGCGTCCCTTTTCTAGAAAGGCCGGCGTCCTGTGACGGGCCACTTACATTAGTATATGTATAACACAGACAACTCAGGTTCCAAATAGTTTATGCATGCATCTGCTTCCCTTTCCAATGATACTATTTAAGCATGTACCTACTTTGTTTTCAAGTATACCACAGTCAACCGTGGTTCCTTTCCAGCAGAATGGATTTTTCAGATACACCAGCAGAACTAATATAATATGCAGACACAGAATACGATTTACGTGCTTGGTTTGCCTTCCTCGTTTTGTCTGACTTCACTTTTTTTTGCAATGGTTTGCCTTTTTATCTACAGGTTTTATGTGATTATCTCGATCCTCTTCTTTTCGTCGTCCCGTCTGAACTGCTTTACTTACAATGATGGTTGATTGGTTGACTGAACTGCTTGTCTTAGAGTAAAAATGTATGATTTGCATACCACTACAATAAGGGTTAGGTTCTCTATTAGTTTCACTTTTCATCAAAGTTACCGTACAAGACACTATGCAATAAATTGAAGATCAAATGATCATCAATCGCAAATGGCGCACCAGAACCATGCTATCAAAGAATGAAGTTATGAAATTACTCAGGATTTGCGTTAAATGTAACTACTTTACTTACAACAATGTCATATACAGACAAAATGATGGTTGTCCAATGGGATCTCCAATATCTCCTGTCCTAGCGGAGTTGGCAATGCAAAAATTTGAATCCATCATGATAAAAGACAATCCAATTTTTTCGTTTTACAAACGCTATGTGGATGATTCTGCCTCGTCAATAGAACTAAAAACACATGACACAGTAATCCAATACCTCAATTCCTACCATGAAGAGATCCAGTTTACATACGAAGTTGAGAAGGACAAAACTCTACCTTTCTTGGATTTGGAAATAATACTTGGGGATGACGCACGAATTAAACATAAAGTATACCGAAAACCAACCAACACTGGACGATATCTAAATTTCCATTTCTATCATCACATTTCACAATGTTTCATGTTTCATTACACTTAACATAAACAAAAACAAATTTCTTATCATCATTCAATTTCGATACGATTTCAAAGTATTTTCCTCATCACTGCTGTTTACATCTAAGTATGCTTTAATATACTTATTTCTCTCCCTATCATACATTACAATACATGTGTGAAATTCTCTTTCCACATAAACTGCATATATAATTCTTGTTTAATGGCAAGCCCATACCACGGAACCAAAAACAACCATTCCCAAACCTGAGTTGACTAACACACCTGCTGATGTTGACTGCCATTCTGTGTTGCAAGCAAAGACTTTTCTACGTCATATAGATCTGCCTGTAAAAGTATATCTTCCTATTTTCTGACAGTAGTTTCTTTCTTAATAAACAATTTCGTTGGGTCTTGTGCGTTCCAAATTTCTTCAAAACCACATAACATGAAAATATCTTGAACCTGAAGGCACCAATTGTAAATTTTCTCCTTCGTTTTATATTTTTACTAGTCCATAGTAAATGATCATAGCATATCCTGAGATATTCCTCTTTAGGCATAGTCCAAATTTTAAAAATGAATGATTAGAGCATTGCAATAATTGTAGAGCTGAATTCCCTTCTATTACATTCTAACCTAACCGCAGCATTAGAAGTACTTACTAATAAACCCAAACATGTTTTGAAATATTGTGATTGCACCTTCTCTATTTCATCCATTTCGAAAAGTCAGATGACAGATGACTTCCTTGTTACGCTGTTGGAATAATTATACTGTCAAATAACTTCCTTTGGTTCAATCGATACTGCTCTACCCTTGTAAACAATAGAGTCGACTCGAATGTTGAGAATGGGATTAATTTTATGAAAGCCTGATTAAATCTTAAATAAACGCCTCTCATAAAAATGCCCACGCTCATTTACACCACAAAAGTTGTCAGTTTGTTCGTATCACTGGACAAATAGCTAATTTAAATGCAGTTTTTCACACACAAGTATAAAGCTAAAGTTTAAATACAAAAATAGTCCAATTTATTCAAACCAGCTAACTTTAAAGATCACAAGAATATTCACAATTAAATTCACAATTAGATACTGAAAATTCACTACCACAAGGCACGGCTTGAAGGATAAGCTAGTGTTTCTACCCCCGGAGTCACAGAGCAAGTAAAGACTAGAGTGTAGATAGCTGGATCAATCGGTGCTCGGACCGCGTGTTACCAAAAGACACCAAAAGGCACCAAAAGAGTTTGAATGAGCAGCAGTGAAGGAAAGGTCTTGCAGAGCACGATACCAATCCTGAACAGATTATGTGGCTGACTAACTTGTTCCCACACATCCACCGCCGTTTTCCCAAATCTACAAAAAGGTGCACGCTAAGACATAGAAAATACATACATTTTGCGACACATTCCCACCTTCCAAACAGGTACCTGAAGGGCCTGGTCGGAACTAAAGAGCAAAATTAAAGATGAGGAGACTGAAGCGAATGAAAGCTAGCATGCGCTAGACATACTGGCCTGTTTCCAACCCACACGGGAAATATCCCCGAGTATGCAGCAAACGACATCATCCAATCTCCTCTGTTGGCGGTCTGGAAACAAAAAAACAAAATCACAAACATTAAATTCAATTTAGATTCAAGAATTTGGACTAGGAATTCACTTAATAATTTTAAAATATTTTTAATTATCCTGCTCAATTAAAAACAGGCGTTGAGCCGGACGCAGGATAACTCCACTCCACCGTCTTCACACGAAATAGTCTGGCTACACCATATCGACCAGGGATTGCTTCCACGATGACACCATTGGGCCAAACTTGTCTCTTCGCGTTCTCTTTCTCAATGGGAACAACATCCCCAACTTTGAGTTGAGCGGATGCTCTGGCCTGGGTGACTCCTTACGAAACCTGGATCGGAGCGCTTCTCGTAGATGCTGCAACTTCTTGAATGCTGCTCGGGCGGACCTGGCGTCGTGTAGATCTGCTTCAGGTAGATAGAAGGCACCACTCCAGCGGAAAAAGTGATTGGGGGTAAGCGGAATGGAATTTTCAACGTTCTCCGAAGTAAATGTTAATGGGCGGTTGTTGAGGCACTCTTTATCTTTGAGATCCTCATCAGCATCTCAAATTCCCACCGATGAAACACCCTCTTCCCCAAAATCCGTCGTAATAACTGTTTGGCTAGCCCAATTAGCCGTTCCCAAACCCTCCAGACTATGGTGACAGCGGAGGGTTGAAACGTCATTCCATTTTGTTGACGTTGGCATACTCCATTATCTTCTGCATGTTGACCTTCAACAAGTACTTCGCTGCTCCGGTGAACCCTAACGCATTATCGGATTAAATAATGTTAGGCCGGCCTCGCCAGGCGATAAACTTCGTTAGGGCCCTGATAACCCCTTCAGATAAGAGCGTGTCCACCAGCTCCAAATGGACAGCTCTGTACGTCGCACAAGTGAATAGATACACCCAAACTTTCTCCCAACCTCTCAAGATAAGAGGACCAGCAGCATCTGCCCCAGTCACGAGGAAAGGTGCTTCAAGCATAGTACGTGACTTGGGTGAGGGACACACAGGAACACTTACTCGGTTGAAAGAGAATCGCTTGCATATCCAACAACGGGTAATAACACTTCGGACAGTCCTTCTGCCCTTCACAATCCAAAACTTCTAACGGAGAATCGCAAGTAGACTGGTAGCTCCAACATGACAGTTGTTGGAGAGCTCTTACTCATCTTCATGAAAAACTCATTTTTGTCAGGGAGCAGGATTGGAAATTGGAAAGACTGGTCATCGTCTTCCAAATTCGGTCTGGTCTTGGTTCTCAACAAACCCTTTTCATCGAAAAAAGATGGATCTTGGATGAAGAGCAGCAAGTGGGTCTCTGCTTCTTTCAATGAAGCAGCAGACCGGAAATCTTCGACACCCTGATGGCGTTCCTTCTTCTTTAGAAATTGCCAGATTGATAAGCTCTTTAGGATCCTTGGATAACTCGATATCCGCAGGAACTTCACAATTGGGTGACTGTTTGGGGAACCTGTTGTTGCAAAAATCACTTCTTTCTCTCTGTGTCTACTAGTTGCTCTTCTGGGTGTAACTCAGTAGATGGCCATTGATCTGGTGAGAGGTACAGCCAGGCAGGGTACTTCCACCATTCACAATCCAGCAATCTCTGTGCTGAACAACCTCGAGAGGGCAGATCAGCAATATTTTCTTTACAAGGAATGTGGCGCCAGCAAGCCACATCCACACTTTCTCTTATCTCTTCCACACGGTTTGTTTCCTCTTATCCAAGCAAGAGTAGTTGAAGAGTCAGACCATATTGTGATGGTACACTCTCCATTGAGTCCATTACTCGTTGATACTGAATGAAACCAAATGGAACTGCATTGCTTTCGGTGGCGCACAAGTCAGATATCACAGTGCGTAATAGCCTAGATGACACAAGCAACTAGGTCAAGTCGATGGATGGTTGCCTTTTTCTTTATGAGATGTGTGACGAATGAGAATAAAAATCTGCATACAATTACATTTCAAACTTTAAAATTGAAAGCGAAATCTTATTAGCTAGTAGTTTCGCTAGGTCATAGCTTCATCAGGCCAATTCAAAACCTAAGAAGCAAAAAACAAAATATATTTTACATGTTTTTCAAAAAATTAACATCTAAAAGCTTACTTGCAGATTTGTTAGTTTTGCTAAATGTAGAACTGATCGACCTTTCTTTCGGAAAATCACTAAAAGGCTTATGGATTTTAGGCAGGATGTAAAATGTAGCTGGTCTGTCATTTGGATAAACTAATTTGTACAGTGGAAAGGGAATCTTGGCATTTTTCTGAGAACATTTTAACTTGTCATGAAATTCTACCATTGATCTTTCAAAATGAGAAGATGTAGTAGGAAAATATACTGATAGATTGTTAAGCTGTCTGAGGACTTCATTTTTGTATTCTTCTTTGTAGACTACACATAAACCGGCATTTTTATCTGCTTCGACAATCATGATATTATTATCTGAAAGAAATTGTTTAAGTTCATTCATTTAATTATCTAAGCTGACATTTGGGCAACTAATTTTCTCCTACTTGACTATACAGATTGTTCATATTAAATTAACTAGTCTCAAGAGAACAAGATTTTCCAGGTATTTTAAAAGCTTTTCTGAAATCTGTTTTATTACTATGAAACTATTTCTCTGTTTCACTTGGAATATCAGTTTTAGGAAATTGAGTAAAAAATAAATTCCATGAAATTTTTCTAACAGCTTCTTTCAACGCTTCTCTAATTTTGTAATTATTGGGTTTACATGGCAGACAATATTTTGTTCCTAAATTGAGTAATGATTTGGACTGGATTTGGAGTATAGGTATTTGTACTTTTATAAAATTATAAAGATTACTTTCACTTACTGAACATTTGCACAATTTGTAGAAGAAATTGGCGAGTTTTATTGGTGGCTAAATCTCATTTAGTTTTCTTGAGGATGGAGGTGAAATCTTATGTGGCTGTTTGTCCAAAGATGAAGATGTTTTCCTTTTGTGACGATGACGAGGATGTAATTTTTTATCATTGCTGTTTTGATTATGATGACGATGGTAAGATGATGATGCGTTATTTTGTTGCTCCTTCCTCTGTTGTTGAAATTTTAGATTTTGGTACTTTCCTGTGGAATGTGTATTTTTGGTAGCAACAGTAGAAACAGTTCATTGATGATGTGCCAGGGGGATGGTTGATCCCAACAGATTTTTTAACCACTGAATTTGACTTTTTTCTTTTAACTGCTTCCACTGCCGCCTCTCCGTCCCAAGGAAATTGTTGAAATTCTGCAGTGACGGATTCAGGGTCAAAACGCTCTTTTGAAATCCGAATTCTATGTTTGATTTTGTTGGCATATCGGTTTATGACTGCCTCTATCATTGGAAGGTCCCTCTGTCTCTCAAAATGTTGCATGTGAATTACTTTGCTTTCAGAATTCTCCCAGTCGATATTTTTAACGTTGAACGTTGAACTCCCTGATGAATTCCATTCTTGCCTTATGATAACGAATCTCAAAATGAAATTGCACTTTCGATTTCAACACAGGTTTCTTCACTACATTTGATAACTCAGCTTGTAGGAAACAGGCACTTTTTAGGACTAAAAGTTTGGAAATAAATTATGAACTTGCGTATGCTGCTTATAGCAGTAGTGAAAGGCTTTGTTTTAATTTTTTCACTTGTTGGAGATCTGAGTCTGGAACCAAATGGAAACAGGGCATAGAAATTTTTGCATTTACTGGGATCACGTAAGCTTTAGCTGCTGTGGCATCCATCATATTATTTTTGAAGTAGTTAATTTGGAAATATGATATCAACATTTCAATAACTGATGAATGACAGGCTTTAGACAGCTCATTTCCTGTCTTTGTAGTAGTATTCAAGTTGAAAATGTCTTCACTACTTGGGATTTTTGGAATGAAACCAAGTTTCACCAATTTTTAAACAGGAGGGTCGTCATGATGTTGTTGTATGTATGAATGGTTAGCAACTTTTGCTTGTCCATGGTGTTGATCTGCCTAAGAAGACAACTTTGAACCACCATCCATTCATACAACAACAAAATCATGACGACCGTCCGTCAGTGATTATGCAAAAACTGGTGAAACTTAGTTTCATTCCAAAAATTCCAAGTAGTGAAGACGTTTTCAACTTGAATACTACTACAAAGACAGGAAATGAAGAGCTGTCTAAAGTCTGTCATTTATCAGTTATTGAAATGTTACATCACAAGCATTATTAGAATTTACACAGTGTTTAATTTTGGAAAAATGTAAACTTGGATACTGAGCTTCAATGTCAACCGTCACTAATGTGTATTTTTTACACAAATCTAATTTTATTTCTTGAATCATAATTAAAAAATGCTGTGTATCTATAATTAAATCGGAAACTTGGTTAATGCAAGGTAACATGTAACAATTTGATAGATTATTTAGGTAGTCATAGTCCTGAAATTGTCGAAAGGTACAACCTTTCCAATGATTACCCTTTAGACAGACAGACAAACCAGGAGTTAATTCATTTAGTATTCCCATTTTACAACAATGTACACAAGTACTCGAGTACAATAAAAGAAGCCTTGCCAAAAAACTTGCTGAGTAATGCAACAGACAGCTTTAGAAATTACATGTACAAGACTTTAAAGTAACGTTTCTTGATAACGGCCATCTGTCAACTGTTGGACAGTCTCATCAAAATGTTGTTTACTGTTGGCCTCCACTGGATCTCTGATTCCAATGGCTTCCGGTTCCCAAAGTGTTGAGAGAGGGGTTGCTTTTCTTACTGCATCATCATTGTAGCAAGAGACAAACTTTGCTTTTTGTCATTTGATGCAGAACCCATTGGTACTGAATGGCACCAAATGGAACTGGATGGCCCATGTTTTCTCGTAAGGGTGTTGGTTGGCAGCTTACCACCTAACACCCATCCCCATCTAGTGTCCATTGCAGCAGGACCATTAGAAAGAATCACTCGCTTGTTTGTGTATACTTCTGGGGCAACATCGTTCCCCAGTAAAACATCAACCTTTGTTGACACACTGGTCACATCACTGAAGAAGATGCCGTGTTTCTTGAATTCTTCAATTCAGGCACCATGCTGGAGAACGTGAACGTTGTTGGCAATATCCTGAATCACCGAACAGTCAAACATGCATTTATCTTGATTTTTCATGTCACTCACTAAAGCTTTCACATTGAGCTGATTTAACGAGAAAATAACAGGGAGCGAACAACATGAATATACACAACACGGCAATATACATTCTCGCGTACCGAGTTACCTTTTTAGCAGGCAAGATAAATGTACAGATGCATGTACAAATCTTTTAAGTTAAAAGAACGAGACAGCTCAGCAGCAAAATACACAGCACGTATTTAATCTGAATTGTATTTTTCTGCTCAGCTGTCACGTTCTTTTAACTTAAAAGATTTGTGTATACATCTGTACATTTATCTTGCCTACTAAAAAGGTAACTCGGTAAGCATGGATGTTGATTGTCGTGCTGTATATATTCTAGTTGTTCCGAGATCGTCAGATATTGTTTGAAAGCTGCTTTACCTCCATTATCGTCAACACCTCTTCCATTTAATTAATCAATTCAGTGTACAACAATGCCAGTAGGTATTTTTTAAGCATTTTTTTGATTGATTGTTTGCAAGTTTGGCAAACTTTTTTTACATTTCAGCGTTATTTTAAATGTGGATTGTGTACTAAACAGTTTTCCGCTCAACGGAACTTGGAAAACCATGTGAGGGCCCATACTGGAGAACGTCCCTTCAAATGTACAACGTGCCAAAAAGGGTTTACCACAATGGAAATCAAGACAAGACATGAGTCCACTCATCAGCCCAATCGGCATCGCTTTCCATGTCGTCTTTGTTCGAAGACGATGGTTTCCCGAGAAAACCGACTGAGACATTTCCTGCGAGTACATCAGCAGCAACTTGACCACGAAAGTATTTTTTGTGAGAAACGGTTCTTCACGACTTGGGAATTACATAAACATTTACGGTTTCATACCGAGGAGAAACCTTATGATTGTGAGTTTTATGAGTTATCTTTTGCTCACCAACAAACATTAAAATTACACATAAGTTCTATTCATTAACAGACTTACGCATTAATCTGTGGTCGTACGTGGAATATTTTTTTTGTTGAAAACAATAATAATGATGGTATGCCTGTAGTTTCCTTTTTTTACATATTCATATTAATGACTTTTATACCATGCTCATCGTCATCACATCATCTTCAAACGTGACACGCATAAAATAAACTTAGAATTTTTTTTTCTTCAACAAAACAAATATTACAAATTGAATCAAATATAATAATTTTTTAAAGTTTTTTTTGGTTTTATATGCTGACTACATAATTACTTATCTACTATTACTACAAGTATCTACGCTAGATGCTACTAAACACATTATATCATTACATTTTTATTGTAATTGATCAAGCTCACACTCTGTCCTCGCGTCCTCAGCCGAACAAAGTAAAAGCGTGGGAGTTGGAAGAGCAGAAGAACGGGAAACGGGATGAGAAAAGGAGGGAAAAGTAGCACAGCTTTGCCTTTTTTGGTTGGATGAAGAGGAGGAGCATCGGAATCTGCGTTGCATTTACTTTACTTTTTTATACATTTTATATTGTACTTTTTGTGTACTTTGTATTTTGAGGATTGTTCTGGAATGTTAAAAAAGTGCGTGTCTCTTTTTTAGTGGGCAGTGCAATTTTGATATTGCGATTGAGACAACGCACTTGAGTTGTATGTGTGTATTGCGTGATGAGAGATGCGTACAGTGCCAAGTGCACTGTAATTTTTTATTAGTAATTTTTATTAGTAATTTTTATTAATATTTTTTAGTTCAAATGTGAACCTTTTACTAATTACTAAACACTGAGAGAGGTACAATATTTTATCACACATTTTTATCACATATTTTTGTAAGATATTTTATAAAATTATACAAACTTATTTTTTACTTATAATTTTTGTGTAAAATATATTTTTTGTCTAGCCTGATGATGCATAACCAATAAATAGCGAAACCGGTTGCTCAACAGTGAAACATATTTGGAGTGAAGTTTTTGGCGTTATTTTCATAATTTCGAATAACATAAATTGAATCAAAAATATTTTTAGAAAAGTATAAGTTAAAGTTACACACACAAAACTTCCACAGCAGCAAACCACGAAAACAATTTCCATGTAAACTCTGCACAAAAACGTTTTTATCAAATCGTTATTTGAAAACGCATGTCAGTAATTGTCACAGCAACATGCCAAGGAAAAGATTTTTCTGCAAAATCTGCCAAAAACCATTATTCAGTGAGAAATATCTGGAGACACACATTGCAACAGTTCATATTCAACCGAGATCCTTTCAGTGTGAATTATGCCCAAACAAGTTCAATTTTCAAAATGGCTTAAAACGACATGTTAAGGCCATACACAATAAAATTAAATTTCCTTGCGATCAATGTAAACAGTTATTCAAAAGTGAAATTATCTTAAACAATCATATTAAAACGGTTCACAAAGGATTAAATCTGTATTCCTGTTCCGATTGTGAAAGAACTTTTAAGACAAGAACTTCACGAAATCGTCACATAAATATTGTACATGAAATTAATAAAAAGATCTTTGATTGTAATATCTGTGGTAAGAAATTTTTATGGAAATCCTACCTCAGCAACCATATGTTGCGGCATACAGGCGAAAAGCGTTATAAATGTGAACACTGTTCGAAGTGGTTTTTCACTTCTGGAGAATGAGCCAATCATCATCGCACACATAAGACTGTTAAATCCATTAAATGTAGCTTGTGTGAGAAAATGTTCTCGTCAAGGGCGGTTTATAAATGTCATTTTTCTGCGATTCATGAACTGATCAGAAATTACACATGCGTATTTTGTGATAAGTCGTTTTTCAGTACAAGTGATCTTTCAGGTCATATCAAACGACATATTAATGAAAGACCGATTAACTGCGAATTTTGTGATCAAACCTTTTACAATTGGACTGAAAAACGTAATCACATCAGCAGAGTTCACTTGGGTGAGAAACCGAACAAATGCGAGTTTTGTGAAAAATTTTACTATGACAAACACGAGTTGAGGGAGCACGAAAAAATTCACTTGATTCCAGACGATGAGTTGAAGAAATGGGCGGAAATCCTTTCCTGTGTGTTTTGTGAAAATGTTTTTATGGGGGGAGATAAGCTGTTTGAGCACATTCGAAAAAGTCACATAAATGAGCCATATTATAAATCCAAGTTGTGTTATATTTCGTTATACAGTAGGCGTTCTCAAAATTTTCACATGTGTACGCATTCTGGAAGGAAACCGCTTGCATGCAAGTTATGCAAGAAAAGTTTTCATAACACATCGAATTTGGAACTGCATTTACGCACACATCGATTAAACAAATGTGTTTTTTGTGAAGATGGTTTTATGAGGAAGGAAACTCTTTGGAAACACATTTTGGGAAAGATCAATGAGACAGCTTATTCATGTAGTATTTGTGGTAGGGGTTTTACATGCAAATCAAAACTGAAAGCTCACAAGAAAACTCGCCATCAGTGAAAAATCAAAAAAATATAAAACATTATGTGTTACATTACTGATACGAAAGTTCCATTTAAATCCTATATGTTATTATTAAAGGTACGTTCTGTTAACTTTTATGGGCTGTGGACAGTTTTGCTACTATTTTTTAATTAGTGATGTTAGGCTATCAAAGTTATTTTAAACTATTAATTATGTGTTAAAATGTCATCAAAGTTTTCAAGAATATTATGTAAAACCTTCACATGTATATACTTTAAAATATTTTTTTATTCAATGTATTATGCACATGTTTTAGTATCGACTTACACACTCTGAAAATTCTTTTGTATTATTTCCGAATTAAATCGTTGTAAAGTACCAATTACAATGGTGTGCGATATCCATTCACAAAACCCACTTTGCACTTGGAATAAATGAGGGAATTGAACCATTAATGTTTGTTTTGTTTGTTCGAGAAATATTTAGCCCAGATTGGTGGGTTGGTTCGTACTTCAGGCATCATGTTCGTAAGTACTGTAATTCTACTGTAAACCAAAAGCTATATCCAGTAAAAGCAAACAAAGAAGCAGAATACATTGACGTTTGACATATACTCTTTGCCTGATACGGCTGTTCTAGTCGCAATTTAATGACGCAAGAATTAATGGTTCTTACTTTAAGTTTACGCGTTTTAGGAATTGAGCAAGTAGTTGAATACAATCATAAAAATGTGCAAGTACATAAAAAAATGACCAGAAAACAAGCAAAATTTCCGATTGGCTGCACTTATAATTTAAAATACTTCAGACAATCATGATAAAGCTCATATCATGAAATGCAAAAAAAATCAAAGATTTTCGTGATACAAACTTTTAAAAAATAACGTGAAATTAAATAAAATTTGATACAAGTATCAAAATTTAGCCAGTTGAAATAACGCTAGTACAGTTTCAGGATACAAGCCTTATTCTTAATATGCTTTCCGTTTCATACCAGAAACTTAAACTTGGTTTGGAATACTACAAAAAACTGGTTTTATTTAATGCCACCAATAAATTAAATGATATAAATTGCGCTACCTGAATGTAAAACTGATCAATTGACATTTGGAATGAATTAGGCATAAATAATTTATATTACAAATATTAACATGATACAAAATTAATAAATTATACAAAATGAAAAAAATGAGATTAAAATCATGGACATTAAACACATTTAATGATAAAATATGAAAACAAGATTTCACAAAAGAATTTTTTACGTTTTAAGCATGTAGTAAATTTTATTTATACAATCATTTTTGCAAACTTTCAAATCATCTCAATATAACAAGTCAGAGGCGTATTTTCACTAAGATTTATATCTTGAAGAGTATACTTCAATAATAAAGGACAGTGCAGACAATACATAGAACCACATAAATAGTAAAGAAGGCACCAAAAACTTGTCAAAATCGATAGCACTTTCTTTTGTCAGCTCATCTGTACTCTCAGCTTTACCTGCTTGTTTACCTATAATTTGTAAATAAGCCGAGTTTGCCCATTCTTCCCACCTTTCCATCAAACCACTTTCGCTAATTCTGGCAGCAGACAATAATAACCAATACCTACTCGACACATGCATTTCCCAAACTTCAAAGTGTTGATGCACCGAATGCGGAATCGTGTAACATTTTGCCACGTTTTTCTTTCCCATAGCGTTCTCAGCACCGCCCATCATCGTTGCCTTATTCGGGGCAACATTAACATCATAAGCCGCAAATAAAATCTTTTCACTTATAAATTGTTCAGTCCAAAATATATTCCAGCCCACTGCTAAAAAACTTTCGTTGATTCTGTCGTAAACTCCAAGTGCTTTAAATTCATATCCAAAAAATGACTCGAAAGTTACCCCACCATAATCAGCAGGATCCCACATAAATTTATAGCCAGCTTCTAAAGCATCTGGTAAATTTTTCATAACAATTGGTGCTGGTGGTACAGTTATAACACTAACAATTGAGTTTTCATACAAAGTGCACACCACATTGGAACACCAGATTATACATAATGCAATCATTCGACCATCCTTAACATTATCTTTACCAATAGATTGCCTTGTAAGGGCCGACATAAATGTCAGTAGCACAGTTTGTAACGCATTTGTTTGTTTTTGCTGTAAAATCCCAGATTGTTTGTTGTATAAAAATGAAAGTACAGCCAAAACAACCATAATTTGAACCCAAAATACGAGAGTGAAACCTGAAATCCAAACAAAAATATCGGCGTTTGATTGCCTTTTGAAAACATTTCGATCACAGTATACAGGAAACATGTCATGGGCTGATGAGAACATTTGGGCCCTTGTATTATCTCCATATAACTGTACCGGATCATTTGGTCCAACTGTGCGAGTGAAGAAGTATTCAGTGTTTACACCTGTGGTTACGAACTCGTTTAACTTTCCAGCTTTAGTTCGATCCTGTAATACTAGAGTAGCGTTGTGTAATACTGATATTGTTAGATAAACCATTAGTTCTGTACTGCAATAGTAGGACAATTTCGATTTAAAAAAGACAAATCGAAGACAGGCGTATGTGTCATTAGAAAACTGTTGGAAATAAACTGGAGTATCGAGTCGAACTAGGACGAGACCTTGGATAGTACGACCATGGTTGTCCCACTGAAGGCTTTTAAATATTTCTCGAACAATATTGGAATTTAGGTCAATTTTACTTGTAAACTGGTCTGGCTCTGTGTTTGAATAGCATATAATTGCATTGAAACTGAGAGACGGAGCTGCAATTGCCACAGCTTCCTTTAACTGAAGTCTGAGTTGAAACAGCTTGTCGTAAGAGACTGGTATGTATGTACAATTTGATAACCATAAGAATATGGCTCTTTCACTAAATATTTCAGCATTAAATATATTAAAAATTTGTGATAAATTCCCGTGTGCCACAATTTCTTGAATATATTTTTCATACGAAACTACCAGATGAAACGGTTGACTAAACCTTAAGTCCATGTTGATAGGAATAGTGAAGTTGATGTTTTTCTCCATTGAAAGAGTAATAAACAGTCTAAATTTGTAAATGATTTCAATAGGTAAGGAGTAGGTCAAAACGATAAACTTTGAATCCTCGAAGGTTTCAGTGAAGGTAAACCAATAACTTGCTGAGTTTTTATTATACTTATCTGCACAAGAGAAAGATTGTGCTAATAAAATTAATATAATTGCTGTTTTCAGCACGAAAGTTTTCATTTCTTCGCAAGCCCGCAGAAAAAGTCAATGGTTATTTATAAGCAATCTAAATATGCTTTGAAAATATTTTTTTCAGGAAACGTTATCTACTGCAAAACCTGAGCATGAAGAATTTTCTTTGGTCAATTTCTTTTTTAGTTTTTTTTGCTTGTGAAAATACAACACATGAATGAAGAGCTTTGGAAAAAACTTTATTGATGTCAAATGGCTGGCTGGGTTTTTATGTAAAAAATATTTGTGGACAATGCTAAGTCTGTTATCGTTTCGTGATTATCACTTTTGTAATTTGGTCAATCAAAGCCACACGAAAACATATGCAACACAAATAAGTAACACGTTTATAAGAACCAACAAAGTTAAATTTACAAAGGCACTAGGTATTTACATTTTAGTAGTTTTAAAGCAAAATATGCAACATTTTCCACAAAAATCATGAAAGGGACTATTTTGTTGAAATTTATGCAAAACATATTTAAGAAACAATCAAATAGCATATTAAATTTTGATGGCGTCATAATTTTACGTGCATCAATGGATTTAGTTGACTACTTTATTTTTACTTGACCAAAATTCCACAACGGTTTATATTGTACTTTGAGTAGAATTTCATACAATACCAGTATAATAATCCGTATAGGATTTATGTGTGTCATAATTTTTTACTAAACTTTTTTCCACACAGAAAAAGTATTCCGGGCAAGATAATATCTAAGTATTACAGGGCCCAGTTTGCAATTTGAAGCTATTAACGTAATGAGTTAAGCAATTTAAAAGGTTTGTGGTAACCACGTTAGGTACATTACTAAAATTAGGCACGTGGATGGGCGTAAAAACTACTTCCACATATTCTTCGCAGCAATTATACTTTATTATTTTTTGCATAAAGTTATTCATGCTTGTGCAGATTTTTTTTTGGATTCGGAAAATTGAAATTGTGGACAGTTAGAGTGAATGTGATGCAATTTTGTCCAGTCAAATCAACTATGCACTTTGTATAGTCAGCCAGCGTGAAAACGAAGTACTTTCGATAAAAACAGGTGAATAGTCAATGTAACAGCATGTTACGTAATCTTATTGTGTTTAAAAATAAAATGGCAAAATTACTATTGCTTTTTATGTTGTTTACATTATGCTGTGACACTTGACATGTGACAAAATTGGTCGAATTTGAGTTATTAATTTATTCACAAAATGAGCTCTCATTTTGTACAACCAGAACGAAGAGAGTCACAGGATCAGTATGTTTCTGAGAGCCTTTTTATTGTAAGACTTACGAGTCGTGTGCAACTAATAAAGTAAAATATCAAATAACAACAATTTTTTTCAATCGTACTTCAGATTGCGACCAAAAAGTTTTCTGAATAATTTTTCTCCTCATTTTTGTGTTAAAAATATGCGTCAATTTCAACTTCATCTTGTGTTTTAAATTAACGCGTATTAATTATTTTTGCTAATGTAATTTGTCATGATTTTAATAATCATCAATTTGGATTTATGCATGGTTTTAAATGATCACCTTTGTGTGATGATCCTTTAAAGGATCAGTCGAAATTAACAAATTACTTTCCTCCAAGTTAATACTTAAGATAATAGAAAATTATAACCTTTGTATCAATTTTTTGTATAGGTTAAAAAATAAATTGATTACTTAAAGTTATTACATGACCCACCTTCTTGATGCACGTGCTTACGAAGAAGTTCTCATTAAATATTTACTGCTTGATAAATGTGGCCTTTTATAATTAACGAGTTAGTGTAAGCTGACTAGCGAATGGCTTTCACTTTTGTAATAGTAGGCCCACTTTACTTTATAAAAGCATTACCAGCTAAAAAATTATTCCATAGAAAGTAGGTAACCATTTAAAACACTAATTTAATGTTCTTCTTAAATCTTATCAATATATTTAATCAGATCTGACATTCTTGATTAATTGCTGATATGATTAAAAAATAAATATTGAAGTAGTCCAAACCTAAGTTCGTCCCAACTATTCGTTTCTCGCTCACTTGTATTTTGGAGGTGTAAGTTGCGTATTCTTGTAATCCTTCCGCTGGAAACGACCTTTAGAAATTCTTGTTTCTAGAATTACATCAACATCTGGTCTAAACTGAGATTTTTAACTTTAATATTTCTGAAGGAACAAAAATGGTAGTTGCTAATACTGCAGTAGTATCAATACTACTAATATCAACTTATTTCGTAAATTCCGAATTCAGCCCATATCTGCCTTTTACTACCGACAGAAACTGTTTAATTAACATTGTGGTGTCCCCGTCATTACAAGCCATTCCAACGTCCACCCCAGAAACGGCAAAAAGTTTTATAAATGCATACACTATACATGATGTTGCATCGCTAACTTTTGAAATACAAGACCAACACCTGCGCAAAAACGAATTCGATCTAAAAAGTGGATACTGTCGATTAATTTCAAAGTATTTAAACTGCCCAACCGTGTTCCTACTATTCACAAAAAATGTATTCGAAATGATCAACCTAATACAAAAATCTGGATTTGGAACATCCGACAACGCCCTATTTTTTAGTCATATTACTGATCTTAGCAATAAAATCAAACCTTTAAACGAACTTCTAGCTCTTCTCCCACAATTTAACACAAAACCGTTTCAAGCAAGTGTGATATTTTTTGATTTAGATAATGAACCACTTCTATTGCAGTGCTACTTTTGTCACTTAAAATTCGGTCAATTAAGACCAGTTTGGAACCGAAATCTAGGCAGCATACAAATCGCACATTTAGCTATAAATGCTAACGGATATGGTCAAACCGTCCAAATTAAGTTTCCACTTTCAGATATAGTGAATATTTACATCGATCAATTTGATGATATACGCCCTGTAGATTCCTGCGTTGATGAATTTACATCTCACCACAGTGACTTAAATTTCTTGTTAAGCAGCTTAAAATCATGTAACCGTAAAATGTTTTTACCAATTTCAACATTACAAGGTGTGCTCAATGTCACATGGGCATTGAATGAATACAATATTCCAAAGGAACACCAAAACGCTAAACATTGGCACCTTCGGTTTTATTTTTCAATCAGACTACTTTTGCCTTTGGAAGACATTACGTTTGTGACACTTCGCGGAAGCCAGCATACACATCTTGATTTACTGCATGAATACTTTTACTTTGCCGTTTGTGTCGATTACGCAACTTACACAACCTATGATCCATCCATGTTAACAATCGTTGATTGGCAAACGTGGTTTGCTGTACTTATCACCTGTATAGTTATAACATATATTACACAAAGTTGGTCAAAAGGTTTCTCAGTTATAAATCCTTTACTTGGTATGAGTATCAATGAAAGTAAATTTGATCGACGTCTAATTTGGTGCTTTTTGATACCCATAACATTCCATTATAATATATACCAAAGTTACATTTCGTCGGACAGCACTCGTCTCCGAGATCTTCCAAATTCTTTAGATTGGTACTTTTACCATAACTTTAAAGTTGCGTTTCCTTTCAAACATGCTATGGAGTTTGTGTATTCCTATGTATTGCCCCAAGACTACAAACTGCTATTCAAAACAGTTTTTAGTAATCGAAACATTTGGGACTACCTTGCCTCTGATGACATTCCAATCACAAATATTACCGATATGGCGAAGCAAATGACTGAAAAGAATACTGGGGTAGGAAATTACTTTGAAAAGTATACTTTCTTTACAAGTATTCTAAACGAAAAGTATGCCCTTATCGACGGAAAATATGCCTGCCTTTTAAGAAAAGCTGATGGTCTTGCAGAAACCACAACGGTAAGCATTCGATTTACTGGTTACTTGTCTGAAAAAACTCATTGGGTTTTTAACAATTGGTTGGAGACTGGAGAATTTATGAAGTTCAAAAGGCTTTCTAGGCACACCCTTTCTTTAAAACGAAGTTCGTCATCTACAAACGTGGTATATTTAGAAAAAGCTCCGCCTCCTCAGGCAATTGACTCCAAGTCAATTGTTGGACTTTCAGGTTACACGGTTTTTGCTGTCGGGGTTTGTTTACTTTTACTTGGGTTTATTTCTTGGTTTTTGCGATTTGTTGTGAAATGGTTGCCAAATGTGCTTTGTAATAGAATTGATTAAAGTCTATACCAATTTGATTTATTTTTTCCTGAATCCATTTAAACTCTTAAAAGTGTGTAAATTTCTTTATATTCGAATATGAAAAGAGAATATTTAAAAAAACATACATATACATTCACATAACCCTTCAAAATAAGTTTTGTGAATAATGTTAATGATGAAAACAGAGGCATGCATTTACATCAGCTTTAATAAAAATAATAAAAATTGTCTTTTGCTAATTTTGACAAATTGTAAGAAAATATAATTTTCGTAAAACATAGTTTTGTCATAAGACCAGCGTTACCTGGGAAAGTTATATGTAAATTACATTTTAAATTTATTAAGAATTGTATTTAAAGTATTAGTTTAAATTCAATAAAATTTTAAACACTAAAACCTTATAAAAGTAATTTCAATTATGACTGATCATGGAAAAATTCGAAGGTAAAAATGTTGATATGGTACTTATAGTAATTGGAATAACGTGTGTAATGTGCGTATGTTATTTGCGTCGACAGTCAACGCTTACTTTATTTAATTAGGTAAATGAAGCTATGTACCTAAAATATCTAACAATGCCCATCATTTATAATTTTAAATTTTATTTGACCATTAGTAGACATGTTAACGATTGATGAAGTTCTTTTGTATAAAACTTAAGTGTTGACATGTTGACCTAATAAACCACAATTTACTTAATAGTTTTACTAAATTAAGTTTTACCCTTTAATTATTTTTTGGTGGTTTTAAAATTAAATTTTTATAATATTACAAAAAATATTACAATCTATCTACCTAAGTGTATTAAACTATCTCTTATGTCTTATAGAACAATAAGTATAATCAAATTTAGAAACTAATTGTGTCCTCGGCATAAACATAATCATGCGCATGAACTTTGTCCTAGGTATCAACTATCCTATTAAAAATATAATGAGGTTATCCTTACGTGGCAGTAGAATATAAAATTCAGATCTTTTAAATGTTTAAATTTCGATAAACATAGCATATGCGTACTAAACATATGACCTATATGTTTGTCTTATGCGTATTCAAGGAAGTAAAACACAATCACATTTTAGATGCTTTATGAATCAATAAAGTTTTTTTTAAATCTTAGCTTGTACTTTCGTGGTAAAACGTCTATAATTTTGTCAGAACATATGTAAAACGTAAAACTTTTCGTTAGTCTTACGTAACAATTTTTGTAATTGTAACGTGTTACGTCAATACAGTTATTAATTGCGGCCAGAATATGAGCTTTATAAATCCATATTTCTTGCACAGTTTGTCCCATCAGACGCATAATGGCAATGCCATGTGTCGCTTTCGTCAAATTTTTATTCGTCCAGAATAACGTTTTACAAAGCTAGTATTTCTTACACTACTTCTGTTTTTATAGCTCAATTGCAGCTCTCACAAATCAAGTAGGTTCTTGTTTTGGATCCATTTACTCCTTTAACAATCAAAAAGGTTGACAAAATCTTAACGTCAATTGGAATTGAGAGAGTTGTGTTGAATTTTTTCTCTATAAGAGCTTTCAATGTTTTACTTTTAGGGCAGTTAATGTCATTGCCAAATCCTTAGACCACTATAAAATTATCGGAGAGAATTGTCGTTGCAAATAAGAGACGGTTGTAGAAATGCACCAAACACATAAATAGTATGTATGTAAAACGATGTTTAGAAAACCCAAAAAAGTACATTGATAAAGGCACGTTATGTTTACAGTTAAGTTTTTACACACGAAATATGTAATATTTCGTCAAAGAGTGCCTTAAAAATGTGTGTTTTTATTGTTGAAATTCTTGCAAATCCTACCTAGCTTGTAACGAATTATCATTATTTTTATCAACGATATAATTTTACAAATGTGAATGGATTTTGTACAACATTTTGGGTATATTTAAACCAAAATACATAAATAATTTAGTTATCACTTGGGGGGTCTACATAGCAGTTTTACTACGGAAAATGTTTTTCGCTTTAACTTTTATGAGCTTTAGTTGTAAATTTTCAGCTAATATTTTATTATTGCAAAATTTGGGTTTGATATTTTTATTGTAATGTTAGCGTAATGGCTAACATTTATATGGGGAATACATTATGTACATAACCAAAAGCTAAGTACATAGATTTCACAAAACCTATATAGTATAATACAAATTTTCTAGAACACAGATAATTACTTTTGAAGTGTATTTTTTCTCGAATTTAATCGGTTTATGGGTAGTTAACGTAGACGTTGCATTTATGTAAGGGCAACTAAATTATCAGTTTTACGTAAACAGCTAGCCTTGAAAAACATGCTAAATATAAAAAGCGCATGTTGCTAAAGGGTTTTTGGTTAAAAAAGAGTGTCTCAAATAAACATAAATAGCAAATAATGATTTGCTAGTCAACACTGTAAACTCAGGCTCAAACTTCCAAAAAAGTGATTAGTGTATTTGATATCCTTAACAAAAATTCTTACAAGCAACATGCTTTTTAACATGATGAATAGAAAAAGTTGTGATTTTTTCTAATTCAAATAATATAAGGACCATCTATTAATGATTAATGTATTTTTTAAATGTGACGTAGGGTTTAACAAGATACACTGAAAGTTGTATGAACATCCAATCATATAAGTCCTCACTAATTGTACCGAAAAGGAAGCAATGAACCCTTCATTATTTATTAAAACTTCTTTAGATATAACTGTAATTAGTATAGAAGTATGTTCTATTGATTTTCCATAAGTAATACTTATATTAGTAAAATACCTAAGTAATTATATAATTTTTAAATCGTCCTACTTTGAGTTACCATAGACTTTGATTTACATATCTACGATTAACGGGTTTCTCATAAAAATTCTCTCTACATTCTAAGTTCCCATATCTGCTCGAAGGACTACAGTAGTTTTTAATGCTAATAATAAAGCACAAGTATGATCGTTTAAAAATATTAGAAAATACGCTGTCAAAAGTTTAATGTTGGCCATTAACTAAATATATAACCTAAAAGTGTTACATAAACTACCTGGATACACGCGCTTATGAAGAACTACTCATTAAATATTCATATGGTATGCTTGGGCTTTTATAATAGTTAATAAATTAGGGGAGATGACTGGCAAATGGCTTTCGCTATTTGTAAAGACTAACGCACTTTACTTTTTAAAAGCATGACAGGGTACAACAAATTGATCGTTTTAATTTTCCACAGAAGATGTAACCACTTACTTCATACTGCCTTTCAAATTTTTACTTTATTTAATTATTTTTATTAAAGTCCAAAATTGTTATTTAATAACTAATATGATTAAAATAGATATAATGAAGTAACCAAATTCTAAGTTCATCCTAAATGTTCGCATCTGGTACACTTCTATTTTGTAAGGGAAAAGCGCATGTTCTAATAATTTTCCAGATTACTTGAACTCGACATTTCAAAAACAATTTGGAAACGAAAGAACATCTGGTTTAATTTGGCATTGTTTAAATAAGCGTTTCTGGAGAAACAAAATGGAAATTGCTTGTAGTGCCGTTGTATTCATTGTCGTAGCATTAACTTGTTCAGTAAATTCCAAATTCAATCCGTACCTGCCTTTTACGACCAATACTAGCTGTTTAATTAATATTGTGGGTTCATCGTCATTTCAAACAATTCCAACAAACATTCAAGAAACTGTGAGTACGTTAGTCCATACATATACTTTACACAACATAGAAAACCTTAATTTTGATCAAAATTCACATGGGAACAAAAACGAGTTGGATCTGCAAGCTGGAATTTTCCGATTATTTTCGAAACACTCAAATTGCCCCACTTTGTTCCTACTATTAACAACAAACGTATTTGATATTATAAAAGCAATCCAAAAATCTGGTTTTGGAACATCGGAAAACGCACTCTTTTTCAGTCATATAACTAATCTCAACCAGAAAATAAGATCATTAAACCAATTTCTAGCCTTTCTTCCACAGTTGAATACAAAACCATTTCAAGCGGGTGTAATATTTTTCGATTTAGATAATGAACCACTTCAATTACTGTGCTCGTTTTGTGGTTTAAAATTTGGTTATTTAAAACCAGTTTGGAGCAGGAGTCTAATAAAGATACAAAATGTCCAGTTATCTATAAACTCAAATGGATATGGTCAAACAGTCCAAATTACGTTTCCACTTTCAGAAATAATAAATCTTTACGTAGATCAGTTTGAGGATATACGTCCCGTAGATTCTTGTATTAATGAGTTTACATCCCATCACAGTGACTTAAATTCCCTGTTAAACAGCTTAAAATCGTGTAATCGCAAAGTATTTTTACCCATCTCGACGTTGCAAGGAGTGCTCAACATTTCATGGGTATTGAATGAGTATAGAATTCCAGCAGGACAGCAAAAAGCCAAACACTGGAATCTTCGGTTTTACTTTTCTATAAGATTACTTTTGCCTCTTGAAGAAATAACATTTGTGACACTTCGCGGAAGCCAGCATACATATCTCGACTTATTACACGAATATTTCTATATTGCTGTTTGTGTTAATTATGCAACTTATACAACCTATGACCCATCCATGTTAACAATTGTTGATTGGCAAACATGGGTTGCTATGTTATTAATCTCCATTGTTTTAGGCTTTATAACAAAAAGTTGGTCTAAAGGTTTTTCCGTTTTTACTTCATTGCTTGGAACAAGCATCAATGAAAAAGGATTTGATCGACGTTTGATTTGGTGCTTCTTAATACCAATAACATTCAATTATAATATTTATCAAAGTTATATTTCTTCAGATAGCACACGTCTACGTGAACTGCCAAATTCTATAGATTGGTATTTTTATCGAAACTTCAAAGTTGCGTTTCCTTTCAGACATGCAATGGAGTTTGTGTACTCTTACATTTTGCCACATGACTATAAGTCAATATTCGAAACAGTTTTTGGTAACGAAAATATTTGGAACTATGTTGCTTCTGAGGATATTCCAATAACAAATATTTCTGATATGGCGAAACAAATGACAGAAAAGAAAATTGGGATCGGAAATTACTTTGAAAAGTATACTTTCTTTACAAGTATTCTAAATGAAAAGTATGCTTTAATTGATGGAAAATATGCCTGCCTCATTAGAAAAGCTGATGGTATTGCAGAGACTTCTACTGTAAGCATTCGATTTACAGGTTATTTATCTAGGAAAACTCATTGGGTTTTTAGCAACTGGTTAGAGACTGGAGAATTTATAAAATTTAAAAGACTTTCTAAGCATACGCTGTCCCTAAAGCGGAGTGTGTCTTCTGCGGACGTGGTATATTTAGAAAAAGCTCCGCCACCTCAGGCGATTGACGCCAAATCCATTGTTGGGCTATCGTGCTACACGGTTTTAGCGGTGGGACTTGTTTCATTTTTAATCGGTGTATTTTCATGGCTTCTGCGATTTGGCGTAACATTTTTGACGAAAATATTTTGCAAGCAATGAAGCATTGTGTAAACCCAATGCTTGCTGATTGCAAAAAAATCTAACAGCATCATACAAATTTTCTGAAATTTAAATATCCGTGTATACCATTAAACAATAATAAAATAAAAGACATAAATATTTGACATTGTGTGTAAAACTCTAGAGTAAATTTTATTAATAACAAAAAAGTATGATTTCGCCTTTGTGTTTTATGTTGCTAGTCTCTTAAATCAAATTATTATTGGGTTTTCGAAAAGAGCCTGTGAATATGATTGTGTCGAGGCATTATAGCGCCAGTATTTTCTGATGAAATTTGATGAAAGTTTCTAAGCGATGGTTAAAGCTAAACTTGTAACGTTTAACAAAATCAGACGTAAACTTAAACTGTAGTACGCACAGAAAATATAACGTAAATTAGTCTAAATTGGAAATTAGTTTTTGGTATTTTGATTAGCATTTTCTGATAATTGATAGTTTTTTATAAGTTTTTTAGGCTTAAAGTTTTTAGATACAATTTGATGTTACCTTGTATTATAGGGAAAATGTTTTTCATGGTTCTAAATGGGACACTTGTGCACCCTTTTTTATATTTAAAAACTACCTTTGAAATAAATTCGCCGCGCGGTTTTCACCCTAATTAATTATATATTTCCACTCTTTTTTCTCCTCAATATTTCAAAAATCATAGAATCCCTTAACTTTACCCTTGTAGAAGCTAATTTTACAATTATTGTTCCAATATAAACACACAAAAGGTGGTCAATGAATTTTGGATCTGCTTCATTCCATTCAGCAATGGATAGCTTTGAGGCCATTTCAAATGACAGTTGTGAGTAATGTCCAACATGGTCAACTCTCGTTTCTAAGGTTCACAATATCACAATAAACAAGTGCTTGATAATAGCTGGTAAATTACAATTACATGGTAAAATCAGGAAAATTTCCCAAAATCAGCCTCATATCCATTAGCAATGGCATAAGCTTAGTCCACAATAAGAATTCTTTTCTCGGTATTATTCCTGCTTGTTAGCACTACCATACCTATATTTTATCATCCCAAACTTTGCTCTACAGTCAAACCGGAATTAGATAAATATTTGTACACTAAACTTGGGTTAGATAGATGGGTTAGACTATGGCACATTTTATTTGACTATCAAAAGTTGTCACAAAGAAAAAAAACTTTGGATTTATCAGCTGAAATCACTACTTCTTGCATTTTACCATGATATAAGGAACTTAATTTTTATTTTATGGTTTGCATTATCGCAATTCATTAAGTTTACGCAACACTTATGTAAAACTAGGAGATCAATCCACACTTTTCTGGTGTAACATACCTTTAATGTGTATGGCGATCCTAGGTACACCAGACGGTTTCCCTGCTTAAAAAACAAAGTTATCGATCAAAACTTGCATATTTTTACTCTACGATGTTTGTTACGATGTGGAGAAGCAATGTGTGACGATAATTGGGCCTTGTCAGTATCGAAACTACCTTAACATTTGTATTGATTGCTATTCGATGCAGTTTTCTGTCACCGTACACCTTGGTATATAATTCTAAATTCAGCCTCACATCCAATTGTAATAGCACCAACACAGCAAAAACCTATTTAAGCTTTGCCACCAATACCGATTACAAAGCATACCATTGCTTGAAAACTCATATCAATAACATAAAAATGGGGAGTAAATACATTTCTTTTTGGGGTGCAGAACGTGCCAAAATATTATTCTGCAGGGTGTTTTTGTATGCTATTGTGGACGGTCAAAACGCCAAAAAGGGTGCAAAAGAATCGTATGTCTACATTATATCAGGCTCATCCATTACTTAATTGTTTCTTAGGTACAATAGCTTCGGAACACTTTCATAATGGAGGAACTGGGTCAAATATTTTTATTTTTTCGGTACTCTGTACTGTATTTTTAATAGGTGTTGTATAAGTGGGCTTTAAAAATTAACAGCTAATTAAAAAATACATTATAAACGATTCTACCTTAAAACCAAACCAAACATAATTATGAAAAGTCTTCAGTATCTGGAGTTAAAGGTAGACAGCTTTCTACTGTTCTACTAAATGTAATCTTTCCTAACGTTTCGGTTTTAACGGCATTTAAAAAAAGTATTTGGAACAAGTCTTTCGATTCCTTCTGAATTTTTAAACTCCAACGATTAGTATATGCAACGGAATTCGGAATTAATATTGCTACTTGTATAGTCAAAGAATATGAACTCCAGTTATGTTACTTTGCAGGTTTTGATAAAGTTACTGAAGCATCTTTTTATTTTAAAATGAATGATTGTAATTAGTGATTAATATTATGTAGTAAAAAATGATTTAATTTTGGTTCTTTTTTAATGATAACGAATTATTTTATTTACTTCCCTTGTATTTCATACATAAATTATGTACTTTTAAATACATTCACTACATCAGCTGTACTTATCTAATTACTTGGTATAGTTTGCTTCATCAAACCTATCAGGGCAATGCCATCAGCATCACATTTGTGTTCATCGGAAATACCTCTCAAACAAAGTTAACCAAAACTTCTTTTTTGCCTTGATTTAAAAATTTTTCATAAAATATGATCTTTCATCACCTTCGTTCTAAGGCAGGTTTGGAGGCCGGTTTTCAGGTACTTTGCATCAAAATTTTCCCTCAAAAGAAGGACTAGCTTTATCGTTTTTATCCCTCCAATTCACACAGTTACCCATTGCATGAAAAAAATTACAATTTACCGTAAACTCTTAACATTGTCACATCTAAACTGATTTTCTCTACACGCTGGACAATCTTGATGTTATTGGAGGCTGGTCATTACCACCCCTACCACTAGAGTTTCGATTCCATTATAATTTCTTGGTCCAAAATGCCTACTTCCCCTACCCTTATTCGCATTGGTTGGCAAACCTGCATCAGTTCTCTTCTATGCTGCAACAAAGTAGTTTGAAGTTTCCGATTACGAATTGGCATTTCGAAAACTTGAGATGACTGCATACCATAATAACTACCATAATAGTGGACAATGGAGAAAACTTAAATTATAACCTGAAGGTTTTTATCAGTAGCTTTCTCCATCCTAAAAGCAGAAAGCATTTACCGTCAATGTAAGCTTTAATGCATAAAATACATTTAAAGTACTTATACGCACAAACTATCACACGTGCCCAAAAAGTTGTGTATATTCCATCGATGTTGAGTGCAAACGTTTTAGGTACATCAACTAATATTATAGAGTAACCATTTGTCACGACTAGTGGCTGAGAGAAAAAGTGGGTACCGACGGCAGGAATCGAACCTGCATCCCTCGAATACCGGTCGA